>OX328125.1:6941237-7058737 GCA_946811695.1 Gonocerus acuteangulatus
ACTATAACTAAGCACTTTCCTCAGAATTTGGGTAGTTTAGACTACTTTCCAGAACAATTTGCTTAAAATATCCTACATAAATAAAATAAAAACATGAATAGTTCTCTCTTAATTTTGTAATGAGTAACTGATCAATTATTAATTTGCTTCCAGAGTTATGTTTACACATGGTACCTACTACACTACGTAATAAATACAAAAAACCTCATATTATCGTATTTTGATCTAACGCAGGAACAGGATACAGTCACTCTAGTTGTAGAAAGCGCTCCTTGCGGCGGCTTTGTGAACCTACGTCTGACGGGCTTTTCTATTGAAATATATTACAAATTAAACCCCCGCTTTCCGATTGACCGATTCAGCTCATTTTTACAACACTTCTTTCTCATGAGTTACCCACGACGTATACCGCGTTTCGTTACAATACAGCAGAAATTACGACCGGTATGAGTATATTAGGAATTTGGGTCCGGAGTAACCCCCCCTTCTAATGAACCGATTTAGTTTATTTTTACAACACATATTTACCTGTAGATTACCACTACAAATACCGAGTTTCGTCGAAATATACCAAAAATCACGGCTGGTAGTGGCGAATTGGTTTTGTGGGTCCGGAGTAAACCCCCCTCCTAATGAACCGATTTCGTTTATTTTTACAACACATATTTACCTATGGATTAGCACTACGAATACCGAGTTTCGTCGAAATATACCAAAAATCACGGCTGGTAGTGGTATTGTGGTTCTAATGAACCGATTTAGTTCATTTTTATATCTCACTTTTCTCTCTATATTACCACTACGAATACCAAGTTTCGTTGAAATATAACAAATATTACGGCTGACATAGTCAAATTAGTGTTTTGGGTTCGGGGTAAACCCCCCCTTCCGGTGGACCGACTTTGGTGGTTAACGAACTCGTTCAATCGTTTGCTAATTGAATGCTATATACCAAGTTTTGTGATGAAAAAACAAAAACTCTGGCCGCTATCGTGTTAACAGACACATATATATATGTATATATATATAGGTAGGATCGATAAAGATTTGAAGAAATTTTTCAAAAATTCCGTCATGAGTCCAACCTCAATAGCTACTTTCCTTCGGAGGAAAGTGCTAAAATGAAGAAAACTATAGAGAAACTAAAAGCTTGTTCTATACTTGAAGAGATAAGAGTAGATGTAATATAGGGTTTCTGGCGCAGTCTTCAAAATTCCCTATTTCCCCGAAAAAACCTGATCGTCGATTTTTGTAGGATTTTTCATTTTTATCTCAAACATCTAATTTTTTTAAAAAATATACATTTTCTAATATATTTCTTTAAAACCTAACAAATAAAAAAAAAATACATATTTTTAACATATTTCTTTAAAACGATACAAAAATTGGGATCACCCCCAAAAAGTAAAAATATTATATAATTAATTTAATTATTATTTCCATTTGTTATACACGTTTAATCATCAATATCACTTTCAGATTTCTTAGATTTAGATCTATTTTCATTTTTATTTTCTCGGAAGTCAATAATATGAATTTTCTTCCCATCATTTAATTCTTTTAAACCGTCATAAACGAATAATAGTTTCTGTGAATTTAATTGTTGAATATCTTTTTTATTTAATTTGTCATTAAATCTATCTGGTAGATAAACTTGAAATTTATCTTCCTTATCTTTTAACGTAACAACTATACGTTTTCCAAATTTTGTAATAGTTTCTTTAAATTCTTTAATTGAATAAGATTGACCACATTCCAATTCTGTTAGTTTCTTTATTGGAGTATTTTGACATTGACCAACTCGTTGGATCTTTTTTAATACTTCCATTTATTAGAAATGAAATTTTTAAATCCTGCAAAATATTTCAATTCAATTCTATACTCTTTACATGTTAAGAAGTAAGATATATTCTTACTTCTTTAACATTTAAAGATATTAATTTATAAGATTCTTATTTAAAATTTATTTAAATATTTTTATAATGTCCTAATGCTCTAGTATGGATTCCATCTTCTAAAATATAACGTTTATCATCATCTGGTGATAAAGCTTTTTTATTAACTTGAATTGAATATATCTCATGTTTATAACTCCTGATTTGATTCATTGTTCTATAATGAACTCTTTTATTGAATAAACAATCTTTATAATCTTCAAATGATATTTTCTTATTTACAACACATTTCTTAATACCTTTTGATTTCTTACAAATAGATATCTCATTTTTATGAGAATACATTTTAGATCTTAATCCAATAAATTCTGTCATAATAACTCCATTATTTTCATCTTTCATTTTACCTAATACTTTCTTATTTACTCTAGGTATATTGAATCTGTTATCAACAGGAAAATCTGAAGTATCGAACAGATCAATCATTTTTTTCATGTCTTCATAAAAATCGTCTGTTTTAATATTATATATAAGACTGTCTGTATCCATGTACATTAATTTAAGATCATTTCCATATTTCCGTTTCATAGTATTGTAATGAAAATCATACATTAAATGTTTCGATAAATCTAGAATACTCATTCCTACATAAATCGGTTTATTAAATTTAACTTTTGTTTTGTTCATATGAATTGCTGATAGATTTTCATCAAATATTGTTCTTCCTTTAAAATTTGGTTTTGATATTAATTTCTCAACTTTCCCATAATTATTACACAATTTCACATCAATTCGTTTTCTTATATTTTCCATAGTTTTTCCAAACACTGAATTATTCATTAATTTATAGAAATCTTTTTCAAAATCATTTACAGCTCTAGTTCTCATTTTTGTATTGAGATCAATATATTTTTGTAACCAATTCGATTGTTTAAATTCTAATACCCTATGAACTTTTTTTAGCTTTAATCCCATATCCAAACATTGTTTTAAATTTCTGTAATGAATCACATATTTTTCTTTATCAAATAATGTCGTTAACAATTTTACATGTTTTGAATTACCTGGTATTCCATTTTCTGGAGCTAGAGGTAAATCAGAATGATCATCATGTAACTCTTTCGGATATTCAAGATCAACTTCTAGTATATAACCTTTCTCTGAATCATCATCTAAATTTTCTATTTCTTCTGGTTTTATCCATTTAAATCCTCCATAAGGTAAATATTGACTCATCGCCCAACCATATAAATTATTTGCATCTAAATACATTAAATAACTAGATGGTAGATTTTTATCATATTTTTTCATATATTTATTATTTGCTTTAGAATATCTATTACAACATTGTGAAATTCCACCACGAGTTCCTTTTTCCAACATCAAAATCATATCATAATCATTTAATAATTCCAACTCGATTTCTGTAGTTTTTAACATTGCATCCCAAGATAATCCTGGAGCTGTAAAATACCAAGCTGGATCAAGTTTATAAGTTTTTAAACAGACATCTCTAAAATTTTCAAATATATCAGACAATATTAAAACATCTGATTTAACATATAAATCTGAATACTCTCCTAAATTTCTAATTTCAAATGTTTTCCATACTTTTTTCGCATGTTTATAATCGTTTTCAGAAATATCACAATCATTCAATTTACTATAAAATTCTTCGATTGAAGGTAATTTTGACTCTTCAAATTTTTCTTCTGAATCCATGTAATCATAAGGATACACACCTTTTCTCGTAATCAAATCTAATTTTTCATCTTTATAATATTTACTGGTTTCTCTAAACATAGATTTCAAGAATTTATATTCTTCTAACTTTTTACCTTTCATTTCTTCAGGAATTTTTCTTAAGTTCGTAGATAATGAATCTAAACTCGAAGCCATAAATCTGAATGAATCAACAAATCTAATTTCTAATTTATCAACTTTCTGTGTGAATGAAATATATTTTTCTTCAGTATTTGGAATTACCTCAATATTTTCTTTAAATTTCCCCATCGCTTTAACAAATAGATGTGCATCATATCCAGATAAATTATGAATGAATACTGGAACAAAGGAAGGATTTTTATAATTCAAATTACAAATTTCATGAGCCGGACCTCGATATTTTCCAGTTAAATGATCATGATCTCTTACCTTTTTTCCTAATAACCCAATAGGTTTTTCCCCATATTTCTTATAATTATTCCATGTTATAATATCCTTTTCACATATATGACAAATATCAGTTTTCTGAAACTGTTTTTCTTCTTCAAAAGTCATTTCCAACGGTTTAATTTCTTCATAAATCTTTTGAATATTTTTAACTTCCTCATGAATCATTTCTACAAATTTATCAGTACAATCAGATCCTCTATATACTACAGGTTGTTTGTAATCATAATTTTGATATTTTATATAATAACAAAAACTATTTGGTTCATGTTTTTGATATTTCATAGTATAAGAACCTGATGAATCAGGTTGACAATTATCAATTTTTTTAGTTAAACATTCAAAATCTGCATATATTACGAAAGGAACTCTTAACGATCTGTTATAATTTTTGAAATTTAAATATTCACCTTTTTTCGGCATTTCAATTTTTACCGCCGTTTTAGTTTTACAATCAAGTTCATGATTTTCTAATTTTTCAGCTGAATAATAATATCTTAAACATCTTTCACATGGATAAATTTTTACTTTCATATTTGTTAGTTGTGTTTTGATCAATCGAGAAAGATCTTTAATCCAACAGATTCTTCATACCCATATACATTTATAGATATATCGTTTTGTTTTTCAAATTTACTAATATCTTTAAAGGAAACTGGGAAGTTGATTCCATCAAAATTTAATTCATCTTTATACATTTCATATTTTGTAACTCTTTGAGGATCCTTGTCTACTGGATGTAATGCTGATAGAACTGACCACATAAAACATTTATTATCATTATTTTTTACATTAATAATTGCTTTTTTAGATTTTATTTTTTCTGGTAAATCGATATATGAAGAACCTCTCAATGGATTATATTTATTGATTCGAAGTTCTAAATAATCAATACTTACTAACTCCCATCCTGAACCATTTTTTTCAAAATCATCCATTTCTTTTATCAATTTCTCAATAGCACTATCATAAAATGTATTTAGATCTGAAGATTGTAATATGATTTCATTTTTAGTTTTAAATGAAAATTCTTCCAGAAAATAGTGTGCTCCACCAAACCATTTTTCTCCCCCCCTTTTTTTAAAGGTAAGGAAAAATTTAAGATTAACTTTCAAATCCATATTTTTTACATTTTCAGTTATCTTATCGATTATTATATTTCTTTTATCTTCCAAGAATTCTCTCGGATGAAAAAATCCTTCCATATTCCTAACTATATAGGTTTTTAATCTTGATTCATAAGCTGTTTCAATTTCCTGAATTTCTTGTTCATCATTAATGTTTACTTTCTTGTGTGCTAAAGATTCAATATGTTTCTCTTTATATGATTTTTTATAATATTTATTACAATCATCACATTTGATTTGTTTTTCCCTAGGAGGTTTAGGCTTTGAAAATAAACTTGGATGGAAATTGAATTCATTTATTGATGTTTTTTTGGATTGATTTATCGATTTTTTAATGGATTCATTTATTAATCTCTTTCGGTTTTTCTTTCTTTTTTCATCATTAGTGATCAACTTAATAAGATCAGATTTATTCTTTAATTTTGAAAATCCTTTAATATTACGTGATCTACAATAATCTTGTAATTGTTTCATCGTCCATAATTCAAAGTTTTTATCAGGTTTTGGTCTAGAAAACAAACTAGAATCAAAATTGAATTCATTTATAAATTTCTTTTTCTCTATTTCATCAATAATATGATTTATAAGTTCATCTTTCTTATTATATTTAAAATATCCTTTAATATTGTGAGATTTACAGTAATCTCGAAGGTTTTTGAGAGTTTGACTTCTCAGTTGGTTCTCCATTTATTAGAAATGAACTTTTTAAATCCTGCAAATTTTTCCATCCTAGAAAATAATTAAAATTATTTAATATTTCTAAATTGATTCAAAATATATTCTCTAAATTCATTTTTCTTTTCAATTATCTCAAATGGTCTCATCTCTAAAAATTCATTCCACAATTCTTCATTTCTTTTAGATTTTCTTATTCGAACATTATGTTTAATTTCTAATAGATCTGCAATTTTTGCAATAAAAAATTTATATGGTAGGGCTTTTCGTTTATAATTTTCATTAAAAACTTCAAACACTTCTTCAATTTTAATTCTATCTTCAGGTTCATCTATTAACTGTAATAAATGTTCATGAAAATATCTCTGTCTATATTTAAAATTATTATGAGGATTTCTTGTTGGTGGATAACAACTATAACAACGATTATCTAATACCGATTGTTTACAACAGATCTGACAAAATTCGAAAGGTTCTAATTCCTCCATTTATTAGGAACGAACTTTTTTAGATCTTACAAAATTTTACATCATCATTTGTTTTAAAATATACTCTCTAATAGATTAATTTATATTCAAAGTTATTCCATATTTTCACCATTCTCTTAGTTTCCTTAATTTCAATATTATTTCCTACTTTTAAATAATCTGCAATCTTTTTGACTAAATATTTATAAGGTACATATTTACCTCTATAATTATTAATAAAAGTTTCAAATATTTTTTCAATTTCAACCTTATCATTAACATTTTCTATTAAATTATTCAATTTTTTACGAAATCTATTTATTCTATACGATTTACGATTATATTTACCTATTTTAATGTCTGTTACACAATTATAACAATTATTATTTAATACACTATACCTTCCACATATACTACACATTTCCATTTCTCCATGATCCAAATTTTCATCTATAAAGTTTCCTTCTGTATCTGAATTTTTTAAATCGTCTCCATAAACTGAAGTTAATTCAAATTCGTCTTCGTAATGTGGAGGTAATTTAAATTCTTCCATAGATTCTTTTTCTTCTAATAACTTAATTAAAACAGATTTCTTCATGTTATAATAATTTTTTATTTTATACTGACTTCCCAAACGTCTTAATTCAACTATTTTTTTATCACTTAATTTTTCTTTAGTTTTAGATTTTTCTAATATTAAATCAATTAATGATTGTTTTCTCAGTTTAGAATAACCCTGATATTTATTTTCTTTACATATTTTTTGTAAATCTTTAACTGTCTTATTTTTCAGGTCTTCCATTTATTTAGAAATAATTTTTATCAATATAAAATTTATCATCGAAATATTTTGTTAAATATCTTTTCAAACTCAAATATTCTCATTTTAAACCTCTGATTATTGATTAAATTAAAATTAATTCTACATTCATAAGGTATTTCATAAATAGTTACAAGATCATTAAATCTTACCTTCTTCATTTATAGTTTTAAAAAATTCTATATTTATATTCAAATTCTTCAAAAACAAGGGGGTCGTGATTTCCGACCCCTTTGAAATTTTTGCAGGTTGATAAAAAGTTAATATAAATTGTTTCTACTGAAATATATCAAATTCTGAATGTATCAAACCCATTCCTAAATGTCTTTTAATTTTCATTGCATTCGTTGTCAAATATGCCGCAGTTCTTTCTCCTATATCAGCATCACTCGAAATAACTCTTTCCCATGCTTTATTTTCTAAAATTTTGTCTGCGATATGTCTATCTGATACTTCTTTATGATCTCTATAAGATATATCATGTTCTTTTGCAGCTTCATCTAATTTATTAATTGGTTTATCACCTCTTTCCAATCTTTCATTTAATTTAGTACCTGGACCTAAATAGTTATAACCCGGATAATGTAATTCAAATGGTAATCCACTTAATATTTTATTAAACAATCCAGATCCTATAGTTTCATCCTTAATTATTTTATGTGGAAGAGCATTCACTAATCTTATTAAATATTCAGTTCCTTTTCGATCATCAATATGTTTTTCTAAAAGATTTGTTAAAAATCTGATAATACCGACTTTTTCATTATGAAAATTATTATCTCCAGCCAATTCTGAAGCATATATTAAATTCAATCTTGAAATCAATTCATTCAAATTTTGTATATACATAACAGAATGTTCATTATAATTAACTATTCCTCTTCCGGTAACCGGAATTGTCTTTAATTCTTCGTATATAGGTTTTAATAAATTTTTATATTTTTTTGATTGTGGAGCTTTTGGTCTATTTGTTGACGAGTTATTTTTGTTATATAAAACCTCACTATTAATTAAAATTTCTTTATAGGTATTAAATTCTTCTTGTGAATATAATTTTTCACCTTTATTATCAAATAAGTTTTCATAATTTTGTGTTAAGAGAACCCATAATCCTTTTGTTCCAATATATTTTTTTCCATCAATAATTAAATCATTTCCATCTATATTAACTTTATTCTTTCCGATTTTAAAAAATAATTTTTTTTCATCGTAAGTAATTCCATAATGTTTATCAGTTAGTTTTGGTAAATATGTTGCTCCAAGAGGACCAATTATTTGACCGATAACAGATGATGAAATATTCAATGGAGTATCTGATTCATTTAAACTGTCTTCACTTAAATCCGACTCGTCTTCTGAAACTTTTTCCATTGGAACAAATGTAACTCTCTTTTTGTCTTTTGAAAAAGGTGTACTTTTTGCAAGTGGTGTATCTTTATCGTATAATTCTCGTTCAAAAGATGTTTCTTCTCCCGAAGGTGGAATTTCCATATCTGCTATGTTTCTTGTAAACGGTACAAGATCTGTAATTAATGTTTTATTTTGTTCTAACACATTTTTTATACTCTTGTCGACTTGAGAAATCTTTTCATTAAAAGTATTATCAAGTTTATTGATTGCACTCGTTATCGGTAAATATTCTTTACCTTTTAAATCTTCTTCAAGTATTCTTTGTTTTCTGGCATGTTCAAATTTTTTAATTAATCTATCTCTTATCTTAATAGTTTGTTTTGGATCCATTTATTATATTAAAAAGTTCAGAACGGTTTAACTAGATTTAACTAAGTTAAACATTTCGTTAAGTTTATTTGTCATGAATCAGACTTAAATATATAATATTATTAACATTTTCATTATTTAATAATTCATGTCTTTCATTCCTAATAGTTACATTTATTTTTTGAATTTTATGAATATCGTTTCTAATTGGAACATAAACAATTTCTAAGGGTTTTTCTGAAATCTTTGATTCAAAAGGAACATTCGGGAAAAAACTATATACTAAATCAGTTTCTTCATGTATGTGTTCATTAGAAGAATGACTCACTAAACTAGATTCGACTAAATTACAATGAATTTCGATAACATCAAAAGGTCTTAATTTAGGTCTGAATTTTCCAACATGTACTGTGTTACTTGCATAATCTGTTGAAATTTCATTTTTAGTTGGTATTTCGAAACCAAAAATGTTTTTAAGATTTACGTCCAGATCAAATGGATACGGTGAAAACATTTTTACCTTTCCATCATTATTACTTTTTATATAGAACTTTTCGTTTACAAGTTCTTTCTTTATTAGATTATCGATTTCTTTTAAACTCCAAAATCCTTTTTCAATTTTAATATGTTTTCTTGATTTATTAATATCGAATGAAATGAATGAATCTTTTTGTATGTTAGGAATGTTATTATCCGAATAAAAACCAACAAGACCTATTTTATAATTTATATTTTCGTCTAGAAATATTGGATGTGCTAATTTCAAAGTCAACTCAGAAGTTTTACCAGTTATTTTTAACAATTTCATCTTATATAAATTACTCTATTTATAATGGAAAAAAAGTATCGTATAAAAATTTACCACGAAGATAAAAATAAGACTAACAATAAACCTTTTCCATTACCATTAAGATGTATAATTATCGGTAGTAGTGGTTCTGGAAAAACAACTTTATTAACAAATTTTATTTATGGAGATTGGTTAGATTATTCTAAATTATATGTATGTAGTAAATCTTTAGATCAAGATATTTATCAAGAAATGATTGAGTTGTTTAGTGATATTGGAAATAAAATAGGAGAGGATGTAGGGTGTTTTTATAATGATATTGAAGAAATGGAAAATGTAGATACTTGTGAACCAAATAGTTTAGTTATCTTTGATGATATTATATTTGAAAATCATGAAAAAATTAATGAATATTTTGTTAGAGGTAGACATAAAAATATTTCTTGTATTTATTTAAGTCAATGTTATAGTAAAGTTGATAGAAAGTTTATTAGAAATAATGTTAATTTTATTTGTTCTTTTAAACAATCTCTTCATTACACTGAAATGATATATAAAGATTTTGCTGGAAGTGATTTTTCATCCTTTGATATTTTTAAAAAAATTTGTAATGATTGTTGGGAGGATGATTATGGTTTTCTATCGATAAATACATATAATAAATTAAACAATGGAAAGTATATCCATAAACTAGAGAAATTTATCTATTTTAAAGACTAGATTTTATCCTATAATAAATGGTACTTATATATTGTGTAAAGTGTAAAAAACAAACAGAAAGTAAGAATTATCATGAAGAAACTTCTAAAAATGGAAAACTCATGGGTAAAGGAATTTGTAAAATTTGTGGAAGTAAAAAGAATACTTTTTTAGGTCAAAAAATGAAAAAGAAATGAGTGTAAAAGAAGGAATAATTGAAGAAATTCATAAACCGGTTAGAAGAAATTTTGAAAGAACAAAAATTATAACTCGAGGAATAAATGACCTGTGGCAATCTGATTTAGTTGAGATGAATACTGGAAGTTTAAAAGGAATATCAAAAATTAATAAAGGATTTAAATATATTTTAACTGTAATAGATACATTTTCTAAAGTTTCTTGGGCAATTCCTGTTAAAGATAAAACTGGTAAATTAGTGACTGAAGCATTAAAAAGTATATTGAACGATAAAAATAAACCAAAAAATTTACAAACGGATAACGGAAAAGAATTTTATAATAAAGAATTTCAGAATTTAATGAAAGAATATAATATCAATCATTATTCTAGTTATAGTGAAATAAAATCTGCTATAGTAGAAAGATTTAATAGAACATTAAAAGAAAAAATGTGGAAAGAATTTTCTAAGAGAGGAAATTATAAATGGATAGATATTTTAGATGATTTGATTAAAACATATAATAATTCCTATCATAGAACTATAAAAATGAAACCTATAGAAGTTAATAAGAAAAATGAAGAAGAAGTATTAATGAATATTTATAATGATAACAATGTTAAAAATGAAAAACCGAAATTTAAATTAAACGATTATGTAAGGATAAGTAAATATAAAGGAATATTTGAAAAAGGATATACACCTAACTGGTCTACTGAAGTTTTCAAAATAAATAAAATAATAAATTCCATTCCTATTACTTATAAATTAAAAGATTTGAAGGAAGAAGAAATCGAAGGTAGATTTTATAAAGAAGAATTAATGAAAACCAAATATCCACATGATTATCTTGTTGAAAAGGTTTTAAAAAGAAAAGGGGATAAAGTTTATGTCAAATGGTTAGGTTTTGATAATTCACATAATACTTGGATAAATAAAAAAAATGTTGTGAATTAAATTTCTTTTTCACTGTGTAATTCCTCTATTTTTATAATTAGATATTCCTCACTAAATTCTTCATTATTTATTCTAAAATAATTACCATGAAATTCTAAATCATTTTTTAATTTTTCTTTTATTCTAGAATATAAATTAACACTATTTGGATCATAGAATTTTATTATCTCCTCACAATCTTGATGTTCTAAAACTATTTTATCAACAGCTCTTTTTAAATATACTTTTTGACATCTTATAACATAATAACTATATTCACATTCATAGTCGTTTAACTTAAATAATAGGAAAAAATGTCTTAATTTTTCATCTTTAGTTTTAGGTACAACATCAGATTTGATATTTGTTATTTTATTATTTAAATTTTCAATTTTTTCATCTTTCTTTTTTATAATTTTGTCTTTACTGTATAATTCTTCCTTCAATTTATACTCCCCTGTTTTTCTAATTGTTTTGATAACATTGTAAACCCATTTTTGAAATTCTTTTGCTTGAGGTAATTTCGATTTCATAATCAAAGAATATAAACCTAATTCGTTAATAAAAATAGTATGTGCTTGCATATTTGAAGAGTGCTCTTCTAAGGAGCACCCTTCTAAAATAAGATTTAGATTTGTTTTATGTTCTTCATCAACAAGATTATATGCTTTGGTTATTTTTTTATACTCTAATAATTCAGCAATATCTCTAGCTTTAAACCAAGGATCGTTATTTTCATCTAAAATCATAAATATTTCTTTATTATTATAGTTAAGTTTGTTGTTCAGAATATTTAGAATCCCCTCCATTTATTAGAAACGAACATTTTTAAATCCTGCAAAAATTTCCAGTAGAAAGAATTTATATTCTTTTTTATTCATTATAAATTAAAGAAAATGAGTGAGTATAAACCTTTTAAAATTTCACTAACGGAAGGTCAAAAATCTAAAATTATTGGTGCTGTAAAAAAGAAAACTGATGTTACAATCGATACAAAAAAAGGAAATAATTCAATTTTGTTAACTCAAAGACAGATCGATAAGATTAACAGAAATGCTAAAGACGGAAAGGGAACTAGAATTAAATTAACATATAAACAATTAAGAGAAAATGAAAAAGATGGTGGAATACTTCCTTTAATTTTTGCAGGATTAGGAGCTTTAGCTGCTTTAGCGAGTGGAGCAAGTTCTATTGCAAACTCGGTTATCGATAAAAGATATAAAGATAAACTAATAGAAGAACAAACAAGACATAATAAAGAAATGGAAAAGAAACAGGGAGGAAAACTTGTAACAGTTAAAAAAAAAAATAACTCCTTTATCTAATTTTGATATCGAGAATATCGTTAAGAAGTTAAACATAAAACATTTTAGAGGAGTTTTTATGAAAGATGAACTTCCGAAACATCCTAGAAATATTGAGTGTGGAATTGTAAACATTGATAATTCTTTCGGAAATGGTACTCACTGGGTTTCTTATTATAAAAATGGAAATAAAAAATATTATTTTAATTCATATGGAAACTTACATCCATCAAAGGAATTAGTTATATATTTGGGAAAAGATAATTTAATATATAATGAAGACAGACTTCAAGAAATTAATGATCCACCTATTTGTGGACATTTATGTTTGTTAGTTCTTAAATTCTTTTCTAAAGATATGGATTTTAATGAAATTTTAAATATAATAAATAGAAAGAAATGGAATCTTATTCAAGAGTTATTTTAAAATTTGATGTTTTAGGAAATCAAATTGTTTTTCCGGAATCTGGCGATATTGATGAAACGAAATTAAAAAGTGATATTGTAAATGAACTTTCAAATTCTTTTAGAACAGAATTCTCAACATTCCAAACAAAATTAAAAGATGATGAAAATAAATTAAAGAATGATTTAAAAAATGATTTTAATAATAAATTAAAGAATGAATTAAAAGTAAAAGTTGATGAAATTATCGGTTCATTGTTTACATTTACTAAAAGTTATATTGGTTTTAATAAAAAAAGACTTGTCAGTGTTTCAGAAGGAAGAGATAATAATGATGTAGTTATTATGAAACAAGTGAAAACGATGATAGAGAGGGCAATTAATGAAAATAAAAGAGATAAAAGAACAACTGATACAAAAGAATTTGAAGAGATCATCAATGAGAAATTATTTGAATATACAACTAAAGAAGATTTAGATGAAAAGATGAAAAAACTCACTCAGGATTTAATTAGTGATGTTATACCAGTACAAGTTGATAGTGATATAAAGAACAAAATGGAAGAATATTTGAAAGAAGAAGAGTTACAAATACATCTTCAAATATTTTCTGACACTTTATATAATAGTTATTACCCACAAGTAGAACAATTTATGAAAGATTTAAACAATAAAATAGAAGAACTGGAAAAAGACATAGCGAAAGAAGAATATAAAAAATCACTAAATGAAAGTATTCTTAAAGAAATAGAAATAATAAGAAAAGAATTAAACACAAAAGTATCAGAACTGCGAAGAGAACTTCATTATATTGCTTTACCTTCCGAATAGTATTATTTCCTAAAGTGGTAACAATTTTGAAAATTAAAAAGATTTTTTTCTTAATAAATGGAGACAACACAAAATAATGATTGGGATGAAATATCTTCATTTCCTGGTTTAACAACAGAATTTTTAATTGTATTTCAGAATAAATTAAATTGGAAACTTGTTTCACAATACCATCCGTTTAAATTAGAAGAATTAGGAATGTTTTCAAATAAAATAGATTGGAAAATCATTTCGCGATATCAGAAAATCGATGAACAAAAGATCGAGTTTTATTACTCATTATTTGATTGGAACATTATGTCTTTTTATCAAAAGTTTTCTCCAGATACTTTAATAAAATATAAACATTTGGTTAATTGGATAATAATTTTCGAAAGAACTGATATATCAAATGAATTTAAACAAGAACATTATGAAGAATTTTCGAAATATTATAAAAATAGATTTAATGTTGATACTGTACCTTCATTAATAAATTATGTTTTTTAAATTTTCAAACCCCGTCTCTGAGACGGGGTCTAATAATTATAAACTAGTTTTTAAATTATAAAGATTTTTTATCTTAATAAATGGAGATGTATTCAAAATATAATCCTAATATAGAAAAACAACAATTTAAACATTTTTTCCCATCGAATAATACCGAATTGAATTTTAATAAAGAAAATCAGAGAATAGAATTCTTAATCGATGTTGGTGATAATTTTTTAAGTTCCCATTTTCAGTTTGTTATTTCAGGTTCGTTCAATGCCAAAGATGGTGAACACTATGGTATGAATTCGGGAACTAAATTAATAGATAATTTTATTCCTTTCTTATTTCGAAGTATAGAAGTAAAAAAACATAACAAATTAATTGATAGAATTGAAGATCCAGGTATTATAAGTACTGTAAAACATACGATATCACTGTCTCAAGATGAAACTTTGTCTAAAATGAATGGTGCAGTGAAATGTGATCATAAATACGGAAAATTTAATTATTGTGGAACCTTAAACGATTTAGGATTAGGATATTTTGGAGGTATAAACATACCAATATACAAAGGGGGATTTTTAATAACATTTCTTAGAAACACTGATGATGACGGGATTTTTCTATCACTTCAAGCAGATGGAAAGTCTTATGCACCTACAGGTAAAATTACAATAACTGATTTTTATTTACGTGTTCCTATCATAGAGTATTCAACACCTTCAAAAATTGAATTAATTAATGAGATGGACAAGTTTGGTGGAACACAAGAATTTGTATTTAAAACTTGGGAGTGTATTGAAAAAACTGGTATTATGGGATCAAATTTAAGTTTTGATATAACTAATATTTATAGGAACATTGATAAACCGAAATTCATAATTGTAGGATTCCAAACATCGAGAAGAAATGATCAAAAGAAAGATCCTTCTAAATTTGACCATGTTGATGTTAGAAATATTAGAGTTAAAATTAATGAAACATATTATCCGGAAGAAATGTTAAATTTAGATATTAAAGAGAACAATTATTCATTATTATATGATATGTATAAAGATTATAAAAGGTCTTATATCGGAAATATGAATATGCTTTATGATCCTGATGATTTCATAAAAAATAGACCTTTATATGTAATAGATGTTAGAAAAGGACCAATTAATATTTCAAATAGTAAAAATAATATTATTCTGAATGTTGATTTTCAGAATGTAGTTCCTGGTGGTACAAATATATATGTGATTATTGTTTCTGAGAAAAAGTTGAAATATGATTTTATAAAGAATGATTTAATAGAAATTTAGAATGACAAATATTTAAGATTTATTATGTCTCTCAAGACTTTGAAAGTAATGGTTAATTTTTTTATTTTTAATTTTTTCTAAAAATGTGCAAAAATACCCCGTATTCTCCTTCCTCTCTCCTTTTGGCTTCAACCTTACTTTGTTCTTTAGTTACCTTTGTACTTCCTTTGGAAGTGTTCAACTCGTTATTTTTGAGTTGCTTGAGCCCATCACGGACCATCAGGCGTTTATAGCCGTCTGTCAACTTTTCAGGCTTGGTAACTTTTTTTTAGATTTTACAAAGTAAGGTGAGCGTGAGGTATTTTTGAGGAAAATGGCATGCTCTATGAGATCACCGCATGCGTCACATCGTTTCCGGTGTACCTATGGCCATCTCGGTACATCGGTGATGAGATACATTTGGTTCTCTCACTTTTCCACGTCTGAAATACTATTGACTGTTGTATATATACTAGAATCCTGTATGAATGATGAAACCGAGAACTTACGACTTTAATAGTCTATTACTTGTTATTAGATTGTTTATTCCATCCAAGTATTTGTTTGTTATTTAGTTAATAGTTTTAAATTATCAGATTAATCTATTTTCATTAATTAATATTTAAGAAATTCTCGAAATCAGTCGAAAATTAACAAATAGAAAGGTTGTTAGTTGTTGGTAGTTCAAAAAATCAATACCAGACTGCAGCAGCAATCAAGCGAGTACACCCACCGGAACCTCCGCCCATATGTGATATCATTCAGATACCCCGCCCCACTTCGATAACAATGGTGGATTTATATAGAGCATTCTCAGTGTACGAAAATATAATTGTAATAAAGGTTTTTATAAAATTGATTAATTTTATTTGATAAATTTTATTTGTAATAAATGGAAGTATTAAAAAAGATCCAACGAGTTGGTCAATGTCAAAATACTCCAATAAAGAAACTAACAGAATTGGAATGTGGTCAATCTTATTCAATTAAAGAATTTAAAGAAACTATTACAAAATTTGGAAAACGTATAGTTGTTACGTTAAAAGATAAGGAAGATAAATTTCAAGTTTATCTACCAGATAGATTTAATGACAAATTAAATAAAAAAGATATTCAACAATTAAATTCACAGAAACTATTATTCGTTTATGACGGTTTAAAAGAATTAAATGATGGGAAGAAAATTCATATTATTGACTTCCGAGAAAATAAAAATGAAAATAGATCTAAATCTAAGAAATCTGAAAGTGATATTGATGATTAAACGTGTATAACAAATGGAAATAATAATTAAATTAATTATATAATATTTTTACTTTTTGGGGGTGATCCCAATTTTTGTATCGTTTTAAAGAAATATGTTAAAAATATGTATTTTTTTTTTATTTGTTAGGTTTTAAAGAAATATATTAGAAAATGTATATTTTTTAAAAAAATTAGATGTTTGAGATAAAAATGAAAAATCCTACAAAAATCGACGATCAGGTTTTTTCGGGGAAATAGGGAATTTTGAAGACTGCGCCAGAAACCCTATATTACATCTACTCTTATCTCTTCAAGTATAGAACAAGCTTTTAGTTTCTCTATAGTTTTCTTCATTTTAGCACTTTCCTCCGAAGGAAAGTAGCTATTGAGGTTGGACTCATGACGGAATTTTTGAAAAATTTCTTCAAATCTTTATCGATCCTACCTATATATATATACATATATATATGTGTCTGTTAACACGATAGCGGCCAGAGTTTTTGTTTTTTCATCACAAAACTTGGTATATAGCATTCAATTAGCAAACGATTGAACGAGTTCGTTAACCACCAAAGTCGGTCCACCGGAAGGGGGGGTTTACCCCGAACCCAAAACACTAATTTGACTATGTCAGCCGTAATATTTGTTATATTTCAACGAAACTTGGTATTCGTAGTGGTAATATAGAGAGAAAAGTGAGATATAAAAATGAACTAAATCGGTTCATTAGAACCACAATACCACTACCAGCCGTGATTTTTGGTATATTTCGACGAAACTCGGTATTCGTAGTGCTAATCCATAGGTAAATATGTGTTGTAAAAATAAACGAAATCGGTTCATTAGGAGGGGGGTTTACTCCGGACCCACAAAACCAATTCGCCACTACCAGCCGTGATTTTTGGTATATTTCGACGAAACTCGGTATTTGTAGTGGTAATCTACAGGTAAATATGTGTTGTAAAAATAAACTAAATCGGTTCATTAGAAGGGGGGGTTACTCCGGACCCAAATTCCTAATATACTCATACCGGTCGTAATTTCTGCTGTATTGTAACGAAACGCGGTATACGTCGTGGGTAACTCATGAGAAAGAAGTGTTGTAAAAATGAGCTGAATCGGTCAATCGGAAAGCGGGGGTTTAATTTGTAATATATTTCAATAGAAAAGCCCGTCAGACGTAGGTTCACAAAGCCGCCGCAAGGAGCGCTTTCTACAACTAGAGTGACTGTATCCTGTTCCTGCGTTAGATCAAAATACGATAATATGAGGTTTTTTGTATTTATTACGTAGTGTAGTAGGTACCATGTGTAAACATAACTCTGGAAGCAAATTAATAATTGATCAGTTACTCATTACAAAATTAAGAGAGAACTATTCATGTTTTTATTTTATTTATGTAGGATATTTTAAGCAAATTGTTCTGGAAAGTAGTCTAAACTACCCAAATTCTGAGGAAAGTGCTTAGTTATGCAGCTCCTGCGTAATGAATTTGAAAAAATGCATCTTTTATTTTCAATCTTTACTTATTTCTGCTGGTCTTATTTTCGGCAAACTCTTGAATCTTAGATCACTCTATTAAAGGGAAAGAATTTCACTGTCAAAACGTCAAATCTGCCAAATATTTGACTGTCCAAATACATGTATACAGACATTCGCTCAATACATGTATACAGACATTCACAACTTAGACGATTCGCTCAATACATGTATAGAGACATTCGCAACTTAGACGATTCGCTCAATACATGTATACAGACATTCGCAACTTAGACGATTCGCTCAATACATGTATACAGACATTCGCAACTTAGACGATTCGCTCAATACATGTACACAGACATTCGCAACTTAGACGATTCGCTCAATACATGTATACACACATTCGCAACTTAGACGATTCGCTCAATACATGTATACAGACATTCGCAACTTAGACGATTCGCTCAATACATGTATAGAGACATTCGCAACTTAGACGATTCGCTCAATACATGTATACAGACATTCGCAACTTAGACGATTCGCTCAATACATGTATACAGACATTCGCAACTTAGACGATTCGCTCAATACATACACGTACTTTCTGCATATAGAAGAGCCTAAAAAAATTAGAAACTAAAAGAGTATTATTAAACTCTAATTACACGAACCTGTAACTGTTTCGAACCCGTGACCTACCAACTTTGAGTCCTAGACGACTTTGACCTGACCTGTAACACCCCCCGTATCAAGACATACATGTATGCCAAGTTTGGTGAAAATCGGTCTAACGGAGTGGATTTATATATATAAGAAAAAAAAAAAAAAAAAAAAAAAAAAAACATACAGACTGCAGCTGGTAGAGGTTTTTGACCTAGATCCAGATTAGGATCTACCTGGGTACCGAGTTTAGTCAAAATCGGACGAACGGCGTGGATTTGTATAAGGGACGAACATACAGACAGACAGTTATAAGACGTTTTTGACTTAGCCTAAGACACTCCCCAGATTAAGATCTACATGTGTACCGAGTTTAGTCAAAATCGAACGAACGGTGTGGATTTTTATAAGGGACAAACATACATACAGACAGTTATAAGACGTTTTTGACTTAGTCTACGACACTCCCCAGATTATGATCTACATGTGTACCGAGTTTAGTCAAAATCGGACGAACGGTGTGGAGACGGTATCGAGTTTATTCAAAATCGGACGAACGGTGCGGATTTGTATAAGGCACAAACATACAGACAGACAACTGGTAGATTTTTTTTACCTAGCCTAGGAGATTTCCCGTATCAAGACCTACCTGTCTGCCAAGTTTGGTCCAAATCGGTCAAACGGTGTGGATTTGTATAAGGAACAAACAAACAGAAAAACAGACAGACACGTTATTTATATATATATATATATATATATATATATATATATAGATTAGTTACTCTAAAACATTTACATGAAAACTTAATCTATTTTTATACATTACTTATTAGGCTATAATTTTAACTGCTTAATTTTTAGCAGTCAATGTTCATCATAAATCCTCTTTATTACATTTTTTTATTACATATTTTTAAAGAAAGTTCTGTAGTTTCGTAACACCTATGTTTAATTAAACACTTTATTTTTAGCTGGTAATGGCAGTTCTTCAGAAATGCATTTCGCTTTTGTTGCGGTGCTCCAATAAATGAATAAATGAATAAAAAATAAAGTCATAAGTAAACATTATTCCATTTGGGCGTCGGTTTCTTTGAATGAGATCACCTCATCAAAAATTGCATAAGAACTGTATTTGTAGAAAATTTAATTATAAATTATTTGTTTCCTACGATTTCCAAACCGGTTTCGATATATTTCCAAATGCATCGGAAAACCCTAAGAAAAATCTAGTTGCTTCCATTATCCTCAAGAACGGTTATAGTCATGGGCTTGGAACTGGTTTCATTAGATTCCCTATGTCCAAATATTTAGAACACGTGTACAGGGTGGCAGAAAAATAATGGTCGTCCTTCGGCCAGACGATTCTCCAATCCGAGATCGGAAAAAATAACCTACATATTAACTACCGCTAAATTTGCCTTGAAATGTTATTCAAGGTCAAATTTTTTTTCTGCATATTTCGAATCTACGAGTCATGAGGAAGAAAACATTCAACGGCACCGTGGGTCTTTATGGTCAAAAGGGCCTATACGTTCCAATTGAAAAATGGTGGCCGATTTTTATATTTTTCTTCTTTTTTTTACATGATCTACTAACATCCCCTTACACAAAAATACCTCGTTTGAATTTTCTAAAAAAAAAAAATCTTCTGTTAATTTAACTTTAATTTTAACGTCCATTTATTATTAGCAACGAATTTTAGGACGGGTTATCTATAGGTTACCACCCTATAAAAAATTCTATATTAAAAAATTGTAAATAGAAAAACCAGCCTTTCTGCGGCAACCATTGGGAGACCATAATTAATATTTTACAATTGACAAGAATGCTTTCATGAGGTTATTCTCGAAGGTCGCGTACTGCACCGTACAATGGACGAATATATATATATATATATATATATATATATATATATATATATATATATATATATACTTTGTCCATTTGTCTTTATTACCCTGATGAAGGGTTTCAAATGCATGCCGAAACATTGCCAATGAATACAGATGACATATTTTTATGCTTCGAGGGTCTTGATTTATGAATTTTCTATTTTTAATTCTATTTTATTTAATAAAATTAGGCACTAAAATTTCTGCGTATAAGTTATTGCTGATAAGTAACTGGGTTATTCATTATAAATTGTATTGAAAAAACTCTCTCCTGCAAATATAAAGCGAAAAAAAATAAAAAGATTTAAATGAAAAGGCTATTATAGTATTTACTCTTAAAAATAGAAATTTCATAAATCTAGACCCTCGAAGCATAAAAATATGACATCTGTATTTATAATGTTAACAATAATATTGATTATTTCCAATATGTTCTTCTGTGATCTTTCACTCTTTCCAAAGTGTCCCCTAATCCTTAATCAGAGCAAAAAGTGTGTCTAACTAATTTTGGAAAAATGGGACATCACCATATTCGTGTGAAATTAAATAATGTGCTTCTTCACACTAAAGCAAATGTATTGGTTTTGACTTAGAAATCATAAAAAATAGACTTAAATAATTTTTGTTTTTAAAACAACAGGGTACCATTTTAAAGCTTATTAAATAAGGCAACTTTTGAGGCGGAGGCAAACCGCTAAGTCTACAAATAGCTGATTAAGAAAATATTGAATGAGTTAAGAAAACCCTAATAACAATAGTTCACATCTATATGGCTCTTAGTGTAGCTCCTAATTTACATGACAACATTTCAATAACGGGTGTTTCTTATTGGAAATTTAATGTAAATTCTAAAAATGTGGTTGTCATTTACGATACATAGACCAGAAATCCGGAAAACACAGTTTTTCATAAGAAAACCCAATAGTTTTGAAAATATACAAAAGTTTGAATATCTCTGCTACATGTTGAGATAGGACCCTCATTTCTGCGTCCCTGAACTACAAATTAGGTGGAGAATAATTCCCTAAAGTTATGACATCTCAATGTGGGACACCCTGTGTATATATATAAAACTAAAACCTCCTTCCAGCTGCAATGTTGGCAGATCCTTCTTCGATGTGACCTAAGTGATGGATTACCTACACGTGTGTGTGTGTGTGTGAAGCAACAAGTGCCATCACTAAACGCCAGCCTGCCCTCACAGAAGAGCGTCCTAAGCAAGAAGTGACATTAGAGTAAGGTGTGTCACTGCAAAAAGCACCCCCCTCCCCCCCTGAAAACTCCCTAAAGGCCGCGGCCCCCCAGGGACAAATTAAGACACCCCCTCCCCCACAAGAACTACTCTAACATTTGTTTTGCTACTCTTTCTAATTACAACGGCACCCATTTTTCCTTCCCTGACAGTTTTCCTACCTGACTTTTACTCCAGATTGTCTAACATTTTCAGCAAAATTTAACTATTTCTCGTGTTTACTGGCTATTTTCATATAAATTATTTATTATCGTATAAAATTTAACATCCATTAGTATTAACTAAGAATTTTAGGACGGGTTATGTATAGGTTATCTCTCTGTTCTAGCCAGGTTAGAGATGATGCCTTTTCTTTTTTCCAAAGATGAGCCACACCCCAAAGTGGGAATCGAACCCACGACCTTTGGCACGAAGTGTACACGCCTTAACACTCACAGCCACCAGGCCTCCTAAATGATTTATATATAAATTTATATAGGATGTGTATGATACTCTCAGCTGTAGATCGACCTTCGGCACGAAGTGTTCACGCCTTAACACTCACAGCCACCAGGCCTCCTAAATGATTTATATATAAATTTATATAGGATGTGTATGATACTCTCAGCTGTAGATCGACCTTCGGCACGAAGTGTTCACGCCTTAACACTCACAGCCACCAGGCCTCCTAAATGATTTATATATAAATTTATATAGGATGTGTATGATACTCTCAGCTGTAGATCGACCTTTGGCACGAAGTGTTCACGCCTTAACACTCACAGCCACCAGGCCTCCTAAATGATTTATATATAAAGGACCCCGCCCTTTCCTAATGGAAAATGGCTTTCGGTCAAATTGAACGAAACTATGCTCGTTTGATAGAGAAAGTCTTTCTGAACAAAAGTCTCCATGGGCACAAAACCAAAAAGTTAAAGCTTTTGGTACTTTTGGGTATCCGAAGTTTTCCATTTTTAATGTTTGCAAAATCTCGAGATCTCTGGTTGAAAGGTTTCCCAAGCCTTTTGGCCAGTAAAAAAAAATACGTATCAATTATTTTTCGACGACCTTTCGAACGACACCACATTTGACACTCCTACCCCCCCCCCCCCACCTACGGGGATTGGGGGGAAGCTTTTTTTGCAATTATCGTCTATCCATTATCATTTGAAGATCTTTTCGAAGGCAATACACTGAAACCTTGCCTCACATCCTTACCCCACCCCCACCCCAACCCCAACCCCACCTCTAGCTCGTATGTTACAAAAAAAGGCCATTTTTCGCAAAAAAAAAAGTGTTCTGTTAGCAGACTTTAACATTAGTAGCCCTGAAAAGGGCCGCTTTTTGTCTCTTTGACTACTGTCAACTGTTTTGACTTTTCGTTTGCTATCGATCAGCTGCATATAACGTATGATTCAGCTAGTAAGAAGTCGGATATTTGATGTTTTGATGACGAGCATATCCCAAGGGGTTGGGGTGGGGTAAGGGTGTGAGACAAGGTTTCAGTGTATTGCTGTCGAAAAGATCTTCAAATGATAATGGATAGATGATAATTGCAAAAAAAAAGCTTCCTCCCCGCCCCCGTTGGTGGAGGGAGGTGGGGTAGGAGTGTCAAATGTGGTTTCGTTCGAAAGGTCTTCGAAAAATAATTGATACCCATTTTTTTTTACTGGCCAAATGGCTTGGGAAACCTTTCAAACAGAGATCTCGAGATTTTGCAAAAATTATATATGGAAAACATCGGATACCCAAAAGTACCAAAAGTTTCAACTTTCGGGTTTTGTGCCCATGGAGACTTTTGTTCAGAAAGACTTTCTCTATCCAACAAGCATAGTTTCGTTCAATTTGACCGAAAGCCATTTTCCATTAGGAAAGGGCGGGGTCCTTTATATAGAATGTGTATGATACTCTCAGCTGTAGATCGACCTTGAATATTTTCCAATATTACTTTTTTTTCTTGACAATTTTTTTATTTATTAACTTATGAGCTCCCAGCAATGTTGATCAGCCCTAAAATAATTGATATAAAATATAATAAATGAAATGATAAATTATAAGGTTAGGATCAGGAACAAAATTAAAATTAAAGGTCTTGGAGGATGAATTTTTTCTTAAGTCTGCCAATCTTAGAGTAACGCCGTCGAAGGAACCATTTTTATGTGTTCTTTGGAATCGGAATCGGCTTGGCGACGTGTATCGCGGGCATTGCCTATTAAGCATTCCCGCTGTCGGGAATGAACAAGGGCCGAATATGCGGCCTACCCCGTGTTTATGAATCTTTTTTTTTTTTTTTGTTATATCCTGTGTTCATATTTAGTATACTGATGCCCCACAGACCCCCAAACGTAAATTAAAAAAGTTCTAACAGTGTTAACGAAAGGTGCCCGTTACAGGGTTAACATTATTTAACGAAAAAAGAGTGATTCGATGCAATTTATCCCTGAAGTGCATAATAAAAAACATATATTTTATTTAAAATTTCAACCTATAACAATGCTTTGCCTTTTCATTTCACGATGAGACAACCTACAAAATATGTAAAGAAACTGCCCATGGAAAATTCTTGAAGCCACTCGGCAAAAAGAGCGAAATAGATGACAGGAAATGGATTCCGGAAAACAGGAGAATGAAGGGGATTGAAAGAGACGGGTAGTGGAGAATCCAGGCCTACTCTCTCTCTCGGGATATATCATAACCAATCTTGGAGCTATGCCACGCTCTCTTGGCACCTATTCTACAATACCCCCTTCAACCTTTCTCACCTATTCACTTAATGGCTATTTCATTTAGACTATTTTATTAATATATATATATATATAGACTGGGACAATACTATACAAACATATAAGCAGAACAATACACTGTACTAGAAAGTTTGCCAAAAGCCATAGCCACTGGGTCCCGTTGATCACCGAAGTTAAGCAACGTCGGGCGTGGTCAGTACCTGAATGGGTGACCGACTATGTGCTGTTGGTATTATAAAAGGGTGGCAACCTGTAGTTAGCCCGGCGTTAATAGCCTAATTGTTGATACGCTGTTAAACAAGAAAAAAAAATAAAGACCAAATACAAACACTACAATAATGCAATTTTATACACGGACAGCAAAACGACTTTACAAAAACTGACTAATCATCCAATACATGACTTGCATCAAATAAAACTAGCCTTAAGATACTAGAATGTACATGCATGTATATATATATATATATATATATATATATATATATATATATATATATACATGGATGTACATTCTAGTATCTTAAGGCTAGTTTTATCAAAATAGGTGGACAATTTATATATATATATATATATATATATATATATATATATATATATATATAGAGAGAGAGAGAGAGAGAGAGAGGGAGAGAGATAGCCAATGTAAATAGATGACCCCCGAAAATTCCAGAGATTTTGAATTTATGATTAAGCCCGGGGCGTGTGATTTATGAAGTCCAAAGCTCCTGTTTATGACATTACTGCCTTCTAATCCTCTCCAATTCCAGCCCACCTAACATTCCAATTCAAAAACCAATGAAATATTATTTATGAGAATTTTTTTTCCAGATTTAAAAAGAAAAATCCACTTTATTCTAAAGATTTATTTTTTAATCGTAGGCTTCCTTTAGGCGTTAATGATAGAAAATTATGAAAAATTTTCTTCATTTATATTGCCAAATACCCCCAAAAGAAAGCATTGAATAGAAACAATAATAGTTATTTTAGCACTTTGAATAATGTCAGAAAACAATGCTTTAGACTAATGAATAAATGGATTAATTAGATATAAAAAGCCATTATGAGATGCAATTCATTACCTCCCTGCATACTTTACCTCCCTGTGAAATTAAGATACCACTTTCAAAACCATAACTCCGTCACGCAGTATCTGCATAGTTTCTCAGCAAAGTGTTAGTCTAGCACGATTTTCTGTTGAATGTGGTTAAAATAATCCCAAGGAGGAGAAAATGCTGCATCAACTTATCGAAAACTAGACAAATATTTGGCGACAATGTCATTAGTGAGCGACATTTGTATTTATATTATCATAAAATTAAAATTACAATTTTCGCGGCCATATCGTATGAAATTTGTATTCTTTTTATTTTTGTTTGTAAATTGTTAATATTACCAATGCAATGAAAATGTCTGTGTTTATTAATATTATAAAATAAATACACATATAGAAAACATGTTGAAATATCCATTAAAAACTAAATTGCCTGAGTCGATGGTTGACAGTTCCTTCGACGAAGGGAGCAATTTTCCCGCGCTTTCTCTTGCCTTTCCCGCCATAAGTTTTCCCGGGCAATTGGTCGATCAGGCCTGCCAACTTCACAGCTCCCTCTCGATATTATATTTAACATATTCTCTCGTCTTCCCCATCCTCCCGTACTCCATCTTCTCGTCGGATCGGATATTGATTCAGCCATTTGTCCGTCTGACAGCGCCCCTCCACTATTTGTTACAAATTGTGTAATAATGTCTACTAAAAAAAAAAAAAAAAAATACTTGGATAGATTTTCCTATTCACGGAATCATTATGTTGCCACTCAAGATGCCTGAATACCAGAGTTGGCCGATATTCAATAAATTTCTTATTCAATAATCCTTCAAATACATTTTATTAAATAAGAATTTATTCATTGATTAATTTAGTCATACACTTATTCTTCTATGAATAACAGAGTTCAATAAATTTCTTATTAAATAATCCTTCAAATACATTTTATTAAATAAGAATTTATTCATTGATTAATTTAGTCATACACTTATTCTTCTATGAATAACAGAGTTCAATAAATTTCTTATTAAATAATCCTTCAAATACATTTTATTAAATAAGAATTTATTCATTGATTAATTTAGTCATACGCTTATTCTTCTATGAATAACAGAGTTCAATAAATTTCTTATTAAATTATCCTTCAAATACATTTTATTAAATAAGAATTTATTCATTGATTAATTTAGTCATACACTTATTCTTCTATGAATAACAGAGTTCAATAAATTTCTTATTAAATAATCCTTCAAATACATTTTATTAAATAAGAATTTATTCATTGATTAATTTAGTCATACACTTATTCTTCTATGAATAACAGAGTTCAATAAATTTCTTATTAAATAATCCTTCAAATACATTTTATTAAATAAGAATTTATTCATTGATTAATTTAGTCATACACTTATTCTTCTATGAATAACAGAGCTCAATAAATTTCTTATTAAATAATCCTTCAAATACATTTTATTAAATAAGAATTTATTCATTGATTAATTTAGTCATACACTTATTCTTCTATGAATAACAGAGTTCAATAAATTTCTTATTAAATAATCCTTCAAATACATTTTAGTAAATAAGAATTTATTCATTGATTAATTTAGTCATACACTTATTCTTCTGTGAATAACAGAGTTCAATAAATTTATTATTAAATAATCCTTCAAATACATTTTATTAAATAAGAATTTATTCATTGATTAATTTAGTCATACACTTATTCTTCTATGAATAACAGAGTTCAATAAATTTCTTATTAAATAATCCTTCAAATACATTTTAGTAAATAAGAATTTATTCATTGATTAATTTATTCATACACTTATTCTTCTATGAATAACAGAGTTCAATAAATTTCTTATTAAATAATCATTAATGTCACATATTTTTATTGATTAGGAATGTATTCATTGATTAAGTAAATCAATCGTTGATTTTTTTATTTATTCTATGAATAATACAGTATGTTTCATTCTTCATTCATTCGATATATGACAAAACATTTTGACAAATATGGTAAAAATAAAGAAAACACAACACTTATCAGTTGCCATCATTTTTTACTTAGAAATACAAATTAACTATCGCACTAGTATTTCTAAACTGACACAACTCAAAATAAAACTCAACTGAAAATGTGTCACTCTTGCCTATGTAGATGGAATAGCATTAAGACAGGAAGAGTGACACAAGTTCCCTCTGATGTAGAAGCTCTGAAGCTAGGTACATACACTCTTGCCTATGTAGATGGAATAGCATTAAGACAGGAAGGGTGATACAAGTACCCTCTGGTGTAGAAGCTCTGAAGCTAGGTACATACACTCTTGCCTATGTAGATGGAATAGCATTAAGACAGGAAGGGTGATACAAGTACCCTAACATATCTTATGGTGTTATTCTTTATATTAATTATGTATAGGTTTTATTTCATTTTGTTTTTTTCCTATATTGCAAAATTGTGAGCTAAATATTCTTACAACATAGAATAATACTTAACAAAAAGTGTATCTGGTATCCGGAACAGATTGTTGTATTCTTTTAAATAAATAAATAAATTTGAAAAAAGAAAAAAAAAAAAAAAAAAAAAAAAAAAAAAAAAAAAAAAAAAAAAAAAAACAAGTACCCTCTGGTGTAGAAGCTCTGAAGCTAGGTACATACACTCTTGCCTATGTAGATGGAATAGCATTAAGACAGGAAGAGTGATACAAGTACCCTCTGGTGTAGAAGCTCTGAAGCTAGGTACATTCACTCTTGCCTATGTAGATGGAATAGCATTAAGACAGGAAGAGTGATACAAGTTCCCTCTGATGTAGAAGCTCTGTAGCTAGGTACATACATTCTTGCCTATGTAGATGGAATAGCATTAAGACAGGAAGAGTGATACAAGTACCCTCTGGTGTAGAAGCTCTGAAGCTAGGTACATACACTCTTGCCTATTTAGATGGAATAGCATTAAGACAGGAAGAGTGACACAAGTTCCCTCTGGTGTAGAAGCTCTGAAACTAGGTACATACACTCTTGCCTATGTAGATGGAATAGCATTAAGACAGGAAGAGTGACACAAGTTCCCTCTGGTGTAGAAGCTCTGTAGCTAGGTACATACACTCTTGCCTATGTAGATGGAATAGCATTAAGACAGGAAGGGTGATACAAGTACCCTCTGGTGTAGAAGCTCTGAAGCTAGGTACATACACTCTTGCCTATGTAGATGGAATAGCATTAAGACAGGAAGGGTGATACAAGTACCCTAACATATCTTATGGTGTAATTCTTTATATTAATTATGTATAGGTTTTATTTCATTTTGTTTTTTTCCTATATTGCAAAATTGTGAGCTAAATATTCTTACAACATAGAATAATACTTAACAAAAAGTGTATCTGGTATCCGGAACAGATTGTTGTATTCTTTTAAATAAATAAATAAATTTGAAAAAAGAAAAAAAAAAAAAAAAAAAAAAAAAAAACAAAAAAAAAAAAAAAAAAAAAAAAAAACAAACAAGTACCCTCTGGTGTAGAAGCTCTGAAGCTAGGTACATACACTCTTGCCTATGTAGATGGAATAGCATTAAGACAGGAAGAGTGATACAAGTACCCTCTGGTGTAGAAGCTCTGAAGCTTGGTACATTCACTCTTGCCTATGTAGATGGAATAGCATTAAGACAGGAAGAGTGATACAAGTTCCCTCTGATGTAGAAGCTCTGTAGCTAGGTACATACATTCTTGCCTATGTAGATGGAATAGCATTAAGACTGGAAGAGTGATACAAGTACCCTCTGGTGTAGAAGCTCTGAAGCTAGGTACATACACTCTTGCCTATTTAGATGGAATAGCATTAAGACAGGAAGAGTGACACAAGTTCCCTCTGGTGTAGAAGCTCTGAAGCTAGGTACATACACTCTTGCCTATGTAGATGGAATAGCATTAAGACAGGAAGAGTGACACAAGTTCCCTCTGGTGTAGAAGCTCTGTAGCTAGGTACATACACTCTTGCCTATGTAGATGGAATAGCATTAAGACAGGAAGGGTGATACAAGTACCCTCTGGTGTAGAAGCTCTGAAGCTAGGTACATTCACTCTTGCCTATGTAGATGGAATAGCATTAAGACAGGAAGAGTGATACAAGTTCCCTCTGATGTAGAAGCTCTGTAGCTAGGTACATACACTCTTGCCTATGTCGATGGAATAGCATTAAGGCAGGAAGAGTGATACAAGTACCCTCTGATGTAGAAGCTCTGAAGCTAGGTACAAACACTGTTGCCTATGTAGATGGAATAGCATTAAGACAGGAAGAGTGACACAAGTTCCCTCTGGTGTAGAAGCTCTGTAGCTAGGTACATACACTCTTGCCTATGTAGATGGAATAGCATTAAGACAGGAAGGGTGATACAAGTACCCTCTGGTGTAGAAGCTCTGAAGCTAGGTACATACACTCTTGCCTATGTAGATGGAATAGCATTAAGACAGGAAGGGTGATACAAGTACCCTAACATATCTTATGGTGTAATTCTTTATATTAATTATGTATAGGTTTTATTTCATTTTGTTTTTTTCCTATATTGCAAAATTGTGAGCTAAATATTCTTACAACATAGAATAATACTTAACAAAAAGTGTATCTGGTATCCGGAACAGATTGTTGTATTCTTTTAAATAAATAAATAAATTTGAAAAAAGAAAAAAAAAAAAAAAAAAAAAAAAAAAAAAAAAAAAAAAAAAAAAAAAAAAAAAACAAACAAGTACCCTCTGGTGTAGAAGCTCTGAAGCTAGGTACATACACTCTTGCCTATGTAGATGGAATAGCATTAAGACAGGAAGAGTGATACAAGTACCCTCTGGTGTAGAAGCTCTGAAGCTTGGTACATTCACTCTTGCCTATGTAGATGGAATAGCATTAAGACAGGAAGAGTGATACAAGTTCCCTCTGATGTAGAAGCTCTGTAGCTAGGTACATACATTCTTGCCTATGTAGATGGAATAGCATTAAGACAGGAAGAGTGATACAAGTACCCTCTGGTGTAGAAGCTCTGAAGCTAGGTACATACACTCTTGCCTATTTAGATGGAATAGCATTAAGACAGGAAGAGTGACACAAGTTCCCTCTGGTGTAGAAGCTCTGAAGCTAGGTACATACACTCTTGCCTATGTAGATGGAATAGCATTAAGACAGGAAGAGTGACACAAGTTCCCTCTGGTGTAGAAGCTCTGTAGCTAGGTACATACACTCTTGCCTATGTAGATGGAATAGCATTAAGACAGGAAGGGTGATACAAGTACCCTCTGGTGTAGAAGCACTGAAGCTAGGTACATTCACTCTTGCCTATGTAGATGGAATAGCATTAAGACAGGAAGAGTGATACAAGTTCCCTCTGATGTAGAAGCTCTGTAGCTAGGTACATACACTCTTGCCTATGTCGATGGAATAGCATTAAGGCAGGAAGAGTGATACAAGTACCCTCTGATGTAGAAGCTCTGAAGCTAGGTACATACACTCTTGCCTATGTAGATGGAATAGCATTAAGACAGGAAGGGTGATACAAGTACCCTCTGGTGTAGAAGCTCTGAAGCTAGGTACATTCACTCTTGCCTATGTAGATGGAATAGCATTAAGACAGGAAGGGTGATACAAGTACCCTCTGGTGTAGAAGCTCTGAAGCTAGGTACATTCACTCTTGCCTATGTAGATGGAATAGCATTAAGACAGGAAGAGTGATACAAGTTCCCTCTGATGTAGAAGCTCTGTAGCTAGGTACATACACTCTTGCCTATGTCGATGGAATAGCATTAAGGCAGGAAGAGTGATACAAGTACCCTCTGATGTTGAAGCTCTGAAGCTTGGTACATTCACTCTTGCCTATGTAGATGGAATAGCATTAAGACAGGAAGAGTGACACAAGTTCCCTGTGGTGTAGAAGCTCTGTAGCTAGGTACATACACTCTTGCCTATGTAGATGGAATAGCATTAAGACAGGAAGAGTGATACAAGTTCCCTCTGGTGTAGAAGCTCTGAAGCTAGGTACATTCACTCTTGCCTATGTAGATGGAATAGCATTAAGACAGGAAGAGTGATACAAGTTCCCTCTGATGTAGAAGCTCTGAAGCTAGGTACAAACACTCTTGCCTATGTAGATGGAATAGCATTAAGACAGGAAGAGTGATACAAGTTCCCTCTGGTGTAGAAGCTCTGAAGCTAGGTACATACACTCTTGCCTATGTAGATGGAATAACATTAAGACAGGAAGAGTGACACAAGTTCCCTCTGATGTAGAAGCTCTGAAGCTAGGTACAAACACTCTTGCCTATGTAGATGGAATAGCATTAAGACAGGAAGAGTGACACAAGTACCCTCTAGTGTAGAAGCTCTGAAGCTAGGTACAAACACTCTTGCCTATGTAGATGGAATAGCATTAAGACAGGAAGGGTGATACAAGTACCCTCTGGTGTAGAAGCTCTGAAGCTAGGTACATACACTCTTGCCTATGTAGATGGAATAGCATTAAGACAGGAAGGGTGATACAAGTACCCTAACATATCTTATGGTGTAATTCTTTATATTAATTATGTATAGGTTTTATTTCATTTTGTTTTTTTCCTATATTGCAAAATTGTGAGCTAAATATTCTTACAACATAGAATAATACTTAACAAAAAGTGTATCTGGTATCCGGAACAGATTGTTGTATTCTTTTAAATAAATAAATAAATTTGAAAAAAAAAAAAAAAAACAAACAAGTACCCTCTGGTGTAGAAGCTCTGAAGCTAGGTAAATACACTCTTGCCTATGTAGATGGAATAGCATTAAGACAGGAAGAGTGATACAAGTACCCTCTGGTGTAGAAGCTCTGAAGCTAGGTACATTCACTCTTGCCTATGTAGATGGAATAGCATTAAGACAGGAAGAGTGATACAAGTTCCCTCTGATGTAGAAGCTCTGTAGCTAGGTACATACATTCTTGCCTATGTAGATGGAATAGCATTAAGACAGGAAGAGTGATACAAGTACCCTCTGGTGTAGAAGCTCTGAAGCTAGGTACATACACTCTTGCCTATTTAGATGGAATAGCATTAAGACAGGAAGAGTGACACAAGTACCCTCTGGTGTAGAAGCTCTGAAGCTAGGTACATACACTCTTGCCTATGTACATGGAATAGCATTAAGACAGGAAGAGTGATACAAGTACCCTCTGGTGTAGAAGCTCTGAAGCTTGGTACATTCACTCTTGCCTATGTAGATGGAATAGCATTAAGACAGGAAGAGTGATACAAGTTCCCTCTGATGTAGAAGCTCTGTAGCTAGGTACATACATTCTTGCCTATGTAGATGGAATAGCATTAAGACAGGAAGAGTGATACAAGTACCCTCTGGTGTAGAAGCTCTGAAGCTAGGTACATACACTCTTGCCTATTTAGATGGAATAGCATTAAGACAGGAAGAGTGACACAAGTTCCCTCTGGTGTAGAAGCTCTGAAGCTAGGTACATACACTCTTGCCTATGTAGATGGAATAGCATTAAGACAGGAAGAGTGACACAAGTTCCCTCTGGTGTAGAAGCTCTGTAGCTAGGTACATACACTCTTGCCTATGTAGATGGAATAGCATTAAGACAGGAAGGGTGATACAAGTACCCTCTGGTGTAGAAGCTCTGAAGCTAGGTACATTCACTCTTGCCTATGTAGATGGAATAGCATTAAGACAGGAAGAGTGATACAAGTTCCCTCTGATGTAGAAGCTCTGTAGCTAGGTACATACACTCTTGCCTATGTCGATGGAATAGCATTAAGACAGGAAGAGTGATACAAGTACCCTCTGTTGTAGAAGCTCTGAAGCTAGGTACAAACACTCTTGCCTATGTAGATGGAATAGCATTAAGACAGGAAGAGTGATACAAGTTCCCTCTGGTGTACAAGCTCTGAAGCTAGGTACAAACACTGTTGCCTATGTAGATGGAATAGCATTAAGACAGGAAGAGTGATACAAGTTCCCTCTGGTGTAGAAGCTCTGAAGCTAGGTACATACACTCTTGCCTATGTAGATGGAATAGCATTAAGACAGGAAGGGTGATACAAGTACCCTAACATATCTTATGGTGTAATTCTTTATATTAATTATGTATAGGTTTTATTTCATTTTGTTTTTTTCCTATATTGCAAAATTGTGAGCTAAATATTCTTACAACATAGAATAATACTTAACAAAAAGTGTATCTGGTATCCGGAACAGATTGTTGTATTCTTTTAAATAAATAAATAAATTTGAAAAAAGAAAAAAAAAAAAAAAAAAAAAAAAAAAAAAAAAAAACAAGTACCCTCTGGTGTAGAAGCTCTGAAGCTAGGTACATACACTCTTGCCTATGTAGATGGAATAGCATTAAGACAGGAAGAGTGATACAAGTACCCTCTGGTGTAGAAGCTCTGAAGCTAGGTACATTCACTCTTGCCTATGTAGATGGAATAGCATTAAGACAGGAAGAGTGATACAAGTTCCCTCTGATGTAGAAGCTCTGTAGCTAGGTACATACATTCTTGCCTATGTAGATGGAATAGCATTAAGACAGGAAGAGTGATACAAGTACCCTCTGGTGTAGAAGCTCTGAAGCTAGGTACATACACTCTTGCCTATTTAGATGGAATAGCATTAAGACAGGAAGAGTGACACAAGTTCCCTCTGGTGTAGAAGCTCTGAAGCTAGGTACATACACTCTTGCCTATGTAGATGGAATAGCATTAAGACAGGAAGAGTGACACAAGTTCCCTCTGGTGTAGAAGCTCTGTAGCTAGGTACATACACTCTTGCCTATGTAGATGGAATAGCATTAAGACAGGAAGGGTGATACAAGTACCCTCTGGAGTAGAAGCTCTGAAGCTAGGTACATACACTCTTGCCTATGTAGATGGAATAGCATTAAGACAGGAAGGGTGATACAAGTACCCTAACATATCTTATGGTGTAATTCTTTATATTAATTATGTATAGGTTTTATTTCATTTTGTTTTTTTCCTATATTGCAAAATTGTGAGCTAAATATTCTTACAACATAGAATAATACTTAACAAAAAGTGTATCTGGTATCCGGAACAGATTGTTGTATTCTTTTAAATAAATAAATAAATTTGAAAAAAGAAAAAAAACAAAAAAAAAAAAACAAAAAAAACAAGTACCCTCTGGTGTAGAAGCTCTGAAGCTAGGTACATACACTCTTGCCTATGTAGATGGAATAGCATTAAGACAGGAAGAGTGATACAAGTACCCTCTGGTGTAGAAGCTCTGAAGCTTGGTACATTCACTCTTGCCTATGTAGATGGAATAGCATTAAGACAGGAAGAGTGATACAAGTTCCCTCTGATGTAGAAGCTCTGTAGCTAGGTACATACATTCTTGCCTATGTAGATGGAATAGCATTAAGACAGGAAGAGTGATACAAGTACCCTCTGGTGTAGAAGCTCTGAAGCTAGGTACATACACTCTTGCCTATTTAGATGGAATAGCATTAAGACAGGAAGAGTGACACAAGTTCCCTCTGGTGTAGAAGCTCTGAAGCTAGGTACATACACTCTTGCCTATGTAGATGGAATAGCATTAAGACAGGAAGAGTGACACAAGTTCCCTCTGGTGTAGAAGCTCTGTAGCTAGGTACATACACTCTTGCCTATGTAGATGGAATAGCATTAAGACAGGAAGGGTGATACAAGTACCCTCTGGTGTAGAAGCTCTGAAGCTAGGTACATACACTCTTGCCTATGTAGATGGAATAGCATTAAGACAGGAAGAGTGACACAAGTTCCCTCTGGTGTAGAAGCTCTGTAGCTAGGTACATACACTCTTGCCTATGTCGATGGAATAGCATTAAGGCAGGAAGAGTGATACAAGTTCCCTGTGGTGTAGAAGCTCTGTAGCTAGGTACATACACTCTTGCCTATGTAGATGGAATAGCATTAAGACAGGAAGAGTGATACAAGTTCCCTCTGGTGTAGAAGCTCTGAAGCTAGGTACATTCACTCTTGCCTATGTAGATGGAATAGCATTAAGACAGGAAGAGTGATACAAGTTCCCTCTGATGTAGAAGCTCTGAAGCTAGGTACAAACACTCTTGCCTATGTAGATGGAATAGCATTAAGACAGGAAGAGTGATACAAGTTCCCTCTGGTGTAGAAGCTCTGAAGCTAGGTACATACACTCTTGCCTATGTAGATGGAATAACATTAAGACAGGAAGAGTGACACAAGTTCCCTCTGATGTAGAAGCTCTGAAGCTAGGTACAAACACTCTTGCCTATGTAGATGGAATAGCATTAAGACAGGAAGAGTGACACAAGTACCCTCTAGTGTAGAAGCTCTGAAGCTAGGTACAAACACTCTTGCCTATGTAGATGGAATAGCATTAAGAAAGGAAGAGTGACACTAGTACCCTCTGGTGTAGAAGCTCTGAAGCTAGGTACATACACTCTTGCCTATTTAGATGGAATAGCATTAAGACAGGAAGAGTGACACAAGTTCCCTCTGGTGTAGAAGCTCTGAAGCTAGGTACATACACTCTTGCCTATTTAGATGGAATAGCATTAAGACAGGAAGAGTGACACAAGTTCCCTCTGGTGTAGAAGCTCTGAAGCTAGGTACATACACTCTTGCCTATGTAGAGGGAATAACATTAAGACAGGAAGAGTGACACAAGTTCCCTCTGATGTAGAAGCTCTGAAGCTAGGTACATACACTCTTGCCTATGTAGAGGGAATAACATTAAGACAGGAAGAGTGACACAAGTTCCCTCTGGTGTAGAAGCTCTGAAGCTAGGTACAAACACTCTTGCCTATGTAGGGGGAATAGCATTAAGACAGGAAGAGTGATACAAGTACCCTCTGTTGTAGAAGCTCTGAAGCTAGGTACAAACACTCTTGCCTATGTAGATGGAATAGCATTAAGACAGGAAGAGTGATACAAGTTCCCTCTGGTGTACAAGCTCTGAAGCTAGGTACAAACACTGTTGCCTATGTAGATGGAATAGCATTAAGACAGGAAGAGTGATACAAGTTCCCTCTGGTGTAGAAGCTCTGAAGCTAGGTACATACAGTTTTGATGGTTCATAAAGAGATATTTACCATGTCTTTCATAGTTCCCTCTGGTGTACAAGCTCTGAAGCTAGCTACATACAGTTTTGATGGTTCATAAAGAGATATTTACCATGTCTTTCATAGTTCCCTCTGGTGTACAAGCTCTGAAGTTAGCTACATACAGTTTTGATGGTTCATAAAGAGATATTTACCATGTCTTTCATAGTCAGAACTATGACAGTGTGAATAAACCCGACTTTCGAGTTGTGTTAACAACTAGTGCGATATAGAAAAGTTAAAATATTGAAATTTTTATTTATAAATCATTGAGATTAAAAAATGTTCATTCGAATAAATAATATTTATTCAATACAAATTTCTATTCGAATAAATATCATTTATTCAATAGCAAGTTTCATTCTAAAAAAATGATATTTATTCAATAACAATTTTTATTCATTAATTATCGAATAAAAAAGCTTTATTTTTATTCAATAATTTAATTATTTTTATATTTTAGTACGTATTAATTCATTTTTATGCAATAATTTATTAAATTCGGAACACGGCGTCAATTGCCGTTAATTAATTAAATTTAAAAAAATGTCCGTCAGTTATTGACAGACTAAATATTGAATTGAATTGAATGACAGTTATTGAATTAAACGCATTCCTCCATATTTACATCAAATTTTAAAATGGAGCAATAATATGTCTTTTTTGCATTTATTGTTGTAGAATCTTAAAAAAAAAAAAAAAAAAAAAAAAAAAAAAAAAAATGTCCTAAATTTATCTTCTTGATTTCCCCCACCTCTCTCTCTCTCTCTCTCTCTCTCTCTATATATATATATATATATATATATATATATATATATATATATATATATATATAGTGCTAGAATACTGCTTCCTCAGACTTGTGTGCATTATCTACTATATATTTGTCAAATACCACTCACTCACTCACTCACTGACCTATCATCCCCCAGCCCAAACCACTCGACAGAAAAATTTGAAATTTTGCATGGACATTCTCTTTTGCATGTAGACACTCGCTAAGAAAGGATTTTTTGATATTCGAATTTTTAAGTATTTTAGAGGGGTTTGAAGTTTCAGCTGGTTAGAGCAGGCAAGCCTAGGCAGCATGCGTTGCTAGGACGATAAAGAACAGCTGTTACCTTACATTATCTATCTCATAGTATTATTTCTAATTGAGGTTAATTTCAACTATGATGGCAGACCTTGAATTACTAGAAATAAACTGTCCCTCATAGAGTTTTAATTGCGTTTCTTATCTCCCTGTCCCCGTCAGATAGGCTTGCCATATTTCAACTATGATGGCAGCCTTGAATTACTAGAAATAAACTGTCACTCATTGAGTTTACGCTATAAGGGACAAAATCACCATTTTAATTGCGGTTCATTTCGATTTGTCCCCCATAGAGTTTACGCTATACCTGGTGATGGTGCATCCGAGGTAATAATATCCCGAACCCTTGTACAGCCTCCTCAGCCATCAGCATCCCCAGGCAGAACACTTCTTGATAATGCTCGCAAATATAATGGGTGCTTCAAAATGACATGTGAGAAACATAAATTTTATCATACATTTATTATTGACAACGAAATTTAACCTGTATTGGTTACACTGCTGTTACTGGTAACCATGGGCGTATATTGGAAATAATTTCGGGGGGCTGGAAAAATTTCGGGGGAGGGGGCTGGTACCATCTCATAGGTATGGAATACTAACAGTTTAAAACTTCGGTAAAAATGCAGTTTCCAGCCCTCCAAACCGATTTCTTTCAAATTTTGCACAATAACGTATTTTGATGCACTAAACACGAATACGATAAAAAAAATCGTCGGATTTAACTAGGAAAGAAGTTATTAAGCACTTAAGTTCACTGTTATGCAGGTTATGAGAGCTAATGTAAACAATTAAATTTGTGACTACTTTAAGGCGTAAATGACGACTTTAAGGCATACGTGCTATGCGTTTCCGCTCGCTACGCTCGCTGAAGAAGATAACAAAACCCCAGTCAATCCAACTCGCTAAAATTAATAGAATATAATATTAAGCACTAAAGTTAGGAAGGTTATAAAACTAGGCGTCATCAGCGTATTTGTAAACACGCGCATGCGCAGATATGTAACATTGGGAAACAGAGAACTCTCATTTGAAATGTTCAGAGACCATTTATTCGAAAATATTTCAATTTTAAGGGCATCGTCCTCTGTCGCTTAAGGGCATACGTGCTATGCGTTTCCGCTCGCTACGCTCGCTCAAGAAAATAACAAAACCCCAGTCAATCCAACTCGCTATAATTAATAGCTCTCATAACCTGCATAACAGTGAACTTAAGTGCTTAATAACTTCTTTCATAGTTAAATCCGACGTTTTTTTTTTATCGTATTTGTGTTTAGTGCATCAAAATACGTTATTGTGCAAAATTTGAAAGAAATCGGTTTGGAGGGCTGGAAACGGCATTTTTACCAAAACTTGGAATAGTTTTAGGCAAATAAAACGCTATTACAACTTAAATTAAATGTTTTAAAGGAACTAAGCGATCTTATTTAATTTATTTGTACGGGTTTTAAGACGCATTTTTACCATCAAATCAAAATGGCGGAAGGGGGGCTGCATACTGGCTGTGGTGGACCAGTGTCAAGAAACATTATACTTTGATTACTTATCAATTGATTCATAAAATTTGCGCGAAAAAATCGGGACGCTTACATTTTCGAGTCCATATGCTTGCAGGTACGCGTTATAAAGGTTCCTTAACGTAGGAAAACGAATGAAACCAGAAAAATTGATAGAAATACTTTTCCAAACTAATTTTCTGTTTGAGTATCGAGAAACGATGATTGGTTCACTTGAAACTTGTACCAGGTATTTGACATTCATCTAATCTAAGATATTTAAACTTGGGCACAGTTTAGATGTAAGAGGTATATGGAAGAAAAATTGTATTAATGTTGATACAAAGTTACCGGATCTCAGTATATTTTCTAAAATATCTCGAAAACGGTTGGGAAAACGTAGTAAGTGGAAGGCGGCTATTCGAAAGGTTACTAAATTCTCTACAATAAGATTCTGTTGTAATGTTCGGTGGGGCGATGTCAATCGAAGAGATAAGTACTGAAAACTTCAAAGGTGTTAGTTTTATTATTTTCAACGTGTATTTATCTCTGTTTACCTAACATTTTAAGTAGATGTTGTATTTTTTATTCGTTTTTTACTACCCAACGGCAACAAGCACGCCGTGCTTAGCACGGTTACCTGCACATGGTGTTTCCTGGTTAACTCTAAAGTCCGTACAATAATAAGCTGTAGTAGCGTTAATTTTCATCATACCTTATTTGTTTTCCGTTTTTAACGGCGCTTCAACTATTTGGCTTTTAGCGCCGGGCTGTCTACAGGCTACCACCCTTTTATAATGCCAACAGCACGTAGTCGGTCGCCCATTCAGGTACTGACCACGCCCGACGTTGCTTAGCTTCGGTGATCTACGGGAACCGGTGCATTCAACGTGGCTGTGGCCGTTGGCCATACCTTATTTTTTTTTTTATTTTTTTTTTTTTTTTACGGCGCGTCTACTTCTACGTCATTAGCGCCGACATCCAGGGTGCAGTGAGGAATTTTTCCAGCGAGCCTTGAGATGATAAAATTCCTGCCGGAGGTTGGGAATCGAACCCACCATCTCCCGCTTTTGAATCCAAGGCGCTAGCCATTAGACCACGGGAGACCCCGCCATACCTTATTTAACGCAATATAATAACTACTTATCTGCCGTGACGAAGCACGGGTAGTCAGCTAATAACTACTTATCTGCCGTGACGAAGCACGAGTAGTCAGCTAGTAACTACTTATCTGCCGTGACGAAGCACGGGTAGTCAGCTAGTAACTACTTATCTGCCGTGACGAAGCACGAGTAGTCAGCTAGTAACTACTTATCTGCCGTGACGAAGCACGGGTAGTCAGCTAGTAACTACTTATCTGCCATGACGAAGCACGGGTGTTCAGCTAGTAACTACTTATCTGCCGTGACGAAGCACGGGTAGTCAGCTAGTAACTACTTATCTGCCGTGACGAAGCACGGGTATTCAGCTAGTAACTACTTATCTGCCGTGACGAAGCACGGGTAGTCAGCTAGTAACTACTTATCTGCCGTGACGAAGCACGGGTATTCAGCTAGTAACTACTTATCTGCCGTGACGAAGCACGGGTATTCAGCTAGTAACTACTTATCTGCCGTGACGAAGCACGGGTATTCAGCTAGTAACTACTTATCTGCCGTGACGAAGCACGGGTATTCAGCTAGTAACTACTTATCTGCCGTGACGAAGCACGGGTAGTCAGCTAGTAACTACTTATCTGCCGTAACGAAGCACGGGTATTCAGCTAGTAACTACTTATCTGCCGTGACGAAGCACGGGTATTCAGCTAGTAACTACTTATCTGCCGTGACGAAGCACGGGTATTCAGCTAGTAACTACTTATCTGCCGTGACGAAGCACGGGTATTCAGCAGTATCTTATAATTGTATTACTTTTAATAAGCAGATTGTATTGGATTTGTAAATGGGGTTAAAATACGCCGTGTTTATCTAAATGTTTATCAACGGAATCACGTCTTGCGAATAATTATTGTGATTCCGTCAGAGCTCTCGCTGGAAGGATTGTCGAATACAACACTCCACTCTCCAACATGAAAATGTTGATGTCGTTCTGTTCACAGGAAGTTTGTGTTGACATTGTCAGTGTAAGAGCACTTGGCAAGGTATTTGGTTTATAATTTCAACACTTTTAACAAATCTATGGTGGGCATAATAATATTCCTGTTTATTGTCCATTAAACAAACATCCTATCCTATCCACTTTTAACAAATTATATTTATATCTGTATTTCCATGTATTTATTGGTTATTATCAAATATATTGTTACTTCATGCTATCAAAACTCGTGCTCTTTTTTCTTCAGTAGACTTAATGTTAATATATATATATATTTTTTGATGAAAAGGTGAAGGTTATGAATTGATAATACAATCCAAGGTGAGGAATAACCCTTCAAAGTTTAACATATACTTTTATCAGACCCTGTGTCCTGAATAGCAGAATAAATATTAAAAAGAAGAAAAAATTAAAGAAGCGACTGTTAGGCGGTACGAAGTTCGCTGGGTGAGCTAGTAATTAAAATAAATATTATTCCTGAAGTCAATAAATATAAACTAATTAATATACTTACATTATCTCAGCCCCATATTACAAAACCTTATCAACATACTTAGGCCTATTATATTTTTCTATAACTAAGTTTACATTAAAATATTAAATTTTAATTTATTAAAATATATGATAATTTATGTATGAGATATATCAGATATTTTAATTAATCATTACTTAACATTATTTTTTTATATAAAATACACTGAGGTATGTAAAATAGATATTTAAACTATGAAAGGAATCTATTACATTGTCATCAAAAATTAATTTTATTAAGTATGTCAACATAATGTTGTCCTATTCCTTTAACATCTGTTTTCAAATTAATTAATTAATGGATTCTCTTAATTTTCTAGACTTTTTTTTTTTCTTTCTTTCTTTTTTTTTTCTTTTTTTTTATAAATAGCTATTTCTTTATTTTCCATTTATGTAAAAAACTAATTGTTTTGGTCCAAAATAAAAATTATATTTGTTGTTTGTTGTCTAGACTTTTTATCATTTACCGTTTATAAAATTTTAACATTATCATAATCAAAACTGCTGTTTGATGATGGCATGATTTGCTAATGCTGTAGTATATATATATATATATATATATATATATATATATATATATATATATATATATATATGCATTAGAGAGATAGAGAGTGATATGAATCATTACTGGAAATTACAACTGTCATAATTTGAAATATCCAATTAAGAAATATTTGAGTTTTGATGAAGAGCATAAAGTAATTGTTGTCTCTTTCATATAAACGACATGAGGTGAAGGTCATATACAGCAGAGGTATATTAATTGTTTGAATCGCACCCCCCCTCTCTCCCTCGTACTGATGGAAACATGTTTACAAAATAAATGCAGCGGCGGTACATATACAGCAGAGGTATATTAATCGTTTGAATCGCACCCCCCCCCCTCTCTCCCTCGTACTGATGGAAACATGTTTACAAAATAAAAGCAGCGGTTAACAGAAAATTGAAATGTTTAATTAAAATTCAATTTATACCTCTCCAGGTTTTGCAGTTTAATTTAATGTAATTTTGTCTGCTGCTCTTGACAAATGTTTGTTTATTTCTATTTTAACATCCATTTATTCACAATACAGATTTTCTGTGCGGAATATCTGTAGGTTTCCAACATCTTCTGGTCAGGATAGGGATGATGTATTTTCCTGTTGAAATGAAAAGCTACAACTTCTAGTGTGAATCGAAACCACTATAGCAAGCATAAATTTTTTTTTTCTAAATACCTTTATTTAACATCTGTAAAATAATAAAGTATATTGACTAATTGTGATGAGTATATTCATGAATTCATTGATGGTCAAACATAATGAAATTTAAAAATGTAATAATATACATAAATTAAGTAAAAAAATAAAATAAAAATCACTTATGAATAAACAAAAAATTAATAAAAAAAAAATGAAATTACAAATGGTTATAAAGGCATAATTAATAAGATTAGCTTAACAAGGATTTAGTCAGAAGCCAATCTTTATTGACACTTCCTAGTTTACAGCTTTTTTTGTTTGTCCTTTAATTACATAGTTGATCACGAGTCCAAGATCTCTTCAGCCTTAACTAGCGTAATAGGGGTAAAATGAAGGAGAGTAAACATTGCTTTTCAGCAATTAGTGTCTAGCGGATTTTATTAGAATTCCTGGTACTTACGTATTAGCTTCAATTTAGGTTAAAGAACCGGCTCTCAGAGATCTGGATCATCACCGGGTCAGAGATCTAGATCAAGGCGTCAATTAAGTTTTTTTCCAATATGGCGACAGGATTATCAACGATTGGGGTTGACTAGAGTTTCAGTATAACCTTTAGAGACGCGTAGCACTTATGTTAATGGCACCATTGCTATGCGTTTCCGCTCGCTACGCTCGCTCAAGGTTATATCGAAACTTTAGTGAATCTAACACGTTGTTAATATAGATCAAGGATGTTTTTTCGGTGTATAATGGACAGATTTGCAAGCTTCGAAACAGTCTCTTTTATCCTTGCCATTGTGTTGTCGCCATAGGAACTCCAATAAATACGCTAGGAAATCGCGAACAACAAACAAAGGAACAGCAATGGCGTAAAGAACACCAATATACAAACGAATTGCGTTCTAAATAGAAAGGGAACAAGATGGTTGCTATAAACACAATAGCCAATAGAATTGCTCATAGGAATAGACCAATAGAAATGCCTGACACGGTGATCCAGATCTCTGAACGAGACCCACATCTTTAACCTGCGTTGAAGCTAATACGTAAGTACCGAATTCTTCATCCAAAAATATCAAAACAATATTCAAATCTCAGTAAGCGTATTATTTCAATAAATATGAAAGGCTTTAAATACATTTAAATCAGCTGACCAAATTACTTAAAAGCAACTTTTAAAGTAAATATTTACTTGTAAATTATCCAAGAATCTCCAAAACGTAAATATATATTAATTCAGCAATATGATTAACCGAAATGATATGATTTTTGTATGATTTGAAAATGGATTTTGATTTTTTTAAGTCCAATCAGTATTTGGATGTTTAATTTAAACGATTTCATTGCTTATATTGTTATTTGAAAAATAAAATATTATTTGATGTTCAATTTTAAAAGTTTGTTAATTATTTACACGTAATTTAATAAACAGGGAAAACAAAAAACAAAATCTGGCCAGACAAAGTTATTATCAAATTTATTACTTTTAATTTAAAAAAAAAAAAACATTCATTGAAATGGGTTAAGATTTAGAGGTTGTAGTATTTTTTGAAACGCGAAATGTCGTTTGACCCCACTGTGCGGAGTTTCGGAATCGTATTTCAGTATGGATTGGGATCAATCAATGAGAGTCTCTTCTACAATTAAATTCTTCATATTACGAAACAAAAAAATATTAAATAATGTTTATTTCTAATTTACATTATTATCAACCAGTAGTTATTGAATTGTTATGGATCTTCAAAGTTAGGTTATGCTTCTCTGCCTTGTGTGTTAGAGGTTCTTGAAAACATTTCTCTTCCCTATCTTGATGCGGAATTATTCAGATTGTCCATAAAGCTTACTTTTTGCTGTATATTTACGATTCTGGGTTTATTCTTTTTTATCAGCTGGATGCCTAGAAAGACTTGGTTCCTTCAGCCTCCTTCCTTCCTCTCTCCTTAGCTTTTAGGTTATACAAAAAAAAAAAAAAAAAGAGACATTATAATAATATTCTAACAAATCTCAAGGACCTGTCTGAATAATTTATATTTCGTCAGATATATTCAAAAATATGCTTACGTTTTCAAGTAACCTAGTATTATACATTTTTTTACGCCAAAAATAATAGCAGATTTAAAATCAGCAACCCAAAAAACCCTGTGTTGAAGCACTTTCAGCCTATTTTATTTTATTTCTCGGCTCCTAAGGCGAATTGGACGGAACGCTCGGATACATGTCGACTATTTTTCGATGTAGGATCACCAGAAAAAACTTGGTCCAAATCGGTGACCCCATCGCTGTATACTCCCCTTGTTAGTTTTTTTTTTAACGTTCCTGACTTTCGGTGTTTTTTAATCTGTTGACTAAAACTTTTTATACTTAAGGTTTATATTAGTTTCATCTTAGATTAGATGTTTGTGTTAATATATGTGTTATATTGTAGTCGACAGGCACTGATGATGAGAACTTTTTCGACTAGTGAAAGTTAGCCTTCTTCATTTTCACAGGATATTTTCTTGTCGGCACTTCCGGATTGCGTCATGAGGTCAACCTCATAGGCGGGTTTCTTCTCTATGAGGGAGGGAGTAACCGCGCTAACAGATAATAATATTTCCCCCCTACGGAAAGAGAGGGGAACTAACTAAATAAAACACGTTTTAAACATTCTTAACTATTGTATGGTCAGATATGAAAATATACTGACTGTTATTCAGTTCTACGGGGAAGAGGTTAGCTCAGTGGTAGAGCACTCGACTAATGAACTGGAGGACCAGGTTCAAAACCCGAGCGCGCACTAAAGATTTTTTCTTCTAGTGCTGCCGTTCGAGGGTTGGATTTGGGGTCCCAGATCGTCCCTAGGCTCACCCAGCCTTTAATTAATAATGGGCACCTTGGGTGCTAATGACTCTTGCAGTCGAAGCAGCCAAGGGGAAAATCAGGCGGCCGGAGCATAGTGTTGACCACACTATCTCCCTAGTGTGCCGTAAGGTCAAGAATCAGATTCCTCTACAGTATCTGCCCCTCTGGGCGCATGTGGCCTGTTACGGGACTGATTTTTTTTTTTTTTTTTTTTTTTTTTTTTTTTTTATTCAGTTCTACAAGAATAAAACAGATAAAAAAAAAGTATAAAGCTGGTTCTTGCCTCTCAAGCAAAAAGTATAAAGCTGGTTCTGGCCTCTCAAGCAAAAAGTCATTAGGAATAAATCTAATCAAATTCAGACAAAAATTAATACTTAACGGGATATGTAAAAAAGGGGATATGTAAAATTTAAAGAAAAACTGGTATTTGTTTATGAAATCAATGTTTCAAGAGGTGAATCAACAGAAGAAATGATTTGAGAGACTACTTGACAGACTCTGAGTCGCTAGGTGTGTTATGGAGTGGATTGGGTCTGATTGGTGTTGATTGTGAGGTCTGAAGGTTGATTGAACTTGGAGGGTGATTGGTTCTAAGTAACCACTTCTTGTTGGTTCGCCCGTTTTCACGAGGTATAGGCTCTTTCAAACAACAATAACCTAACATTCTCTTTTATTTACAGCTGGTCTTTAGGGGAGTCTGTGTTCTCATAAAAGATTGTTTTAAAAATGTCATCAAGTCTTTTCTATTTCGCAAAACAATGCCTGCAGGTTAACGAATTTGGCTTCTTGAATCTGGCGAAATTATTCTTTAACTAAATTCCATGAAAATTGGACCATTTTTGAGGTTGCATGAATTCAAAAAATAATACACAGGCACACACACGCACATATATAAATTTATATATATATATATATATGAATTTTCAAGTAACAACAAATAAATTTATATTACTTTTTTGTATTTTTTAAATTTATTCATTATCTATTTAATGTAATGTGAAACTATCAATGTACTACCTATATCAAAAAATGTATATGATAAAATTGTATAACATGAATGTTATATACAATGTGCATTGGGACATGTAAATGCATTGGGACATGTAAATGCATTGGGACATGTAAATGCATTGGGACAGGGTAAATGCCCCGATCGTTGACACTGCTCCTTAAGTTGACACTTCAAATTTAAATTTGTAAAATAAGAATTAGATTCAAGAGAATTCAATAAGTTTGCACCCAAATGAAAGAACAGTTGTTGAAGAATAATGTTGACCAACCTGATCAACTTTTTAACTCTGTTAATAACATCAGCAGCCATTTTAGTATGAAAAATCCTCGAGTAAACTCCACTTCCTACCTTTCCTTAGTGAATTTGATAAGTGATTAGGAATATTTCTTAAGAATTTTTTTTGTAATGCCTGCATTAAATAATTTTTTGGGGATCTCTATGAACTTTATGACACTTATATTTAGGATTGAAAAATGTATGACATACTTTAAATAAACAAATCATGAGATTATGTTAGTGTCAACATTGGGAACACAATATGCAACCATGGCTCCTTTTCTTGACACTAGAGTCAACTTTAGGAAAGCGGTAGTCAGTGATGCATAGGGAAAAATGTAGTTGGGATTTTCATTAGGAATCCATCTATCCAGATTTTATTAATTTCTTATGACTGGAACCTTAAGTTGACAGCCTGTTTTCCTAATGTTGACAGGAAAGTTTTTGAAATAGCTTCTTGCAAGTTGAAATGGTCACAAGACTTCTTACTCTATTTATGGTACAATGTTTATGACTGGCGGTACTTCCGAATGCTACTCACATCATCCAACTAATGGATGTATCAGTTTCCGAACACTTAAAGGAGGTTGGAAGCTGAATGTTCATGAATGGAGCGTTAACCATATGGAAAGTCCTGTATTACATATAACAAATCCGTTTAAAAAATCGCTGAAGGAAGTTATAGAAGAAAGGTTCACAACCTCAGCAATTAGCAACGGTTTCCATAAATGTGGTTTGATTTCTTGGAACAGTGATCACATAGGATGGCTTTAGATGTTTCAATACCTACTTTAAAATTAATTAAATTTTCATTGTTCCTGCTGTTTTCAATCAAATTTGGTTGTTTGTTTAAATAATAAAGTTGTATTATTTTCATTTTCCCTCACTGTCATCCTTAGGAAGAGAAAAGTCAAACTTAGGCTCCGAACTACAGACGTGTCAACATTAGGACCACAGTAAGGCAGCATTTAATGATTTATTTTACTTGAAATACCTAGTTAATGTATTTCAAATTGGTTTATTGCATTTCATAGCGAATGAGCTGACACACAATTTGATATATTCAAAATGTATTATCTACAAAAAGTAGGGGAGAAATTATTTTAAATAAAATAACCTCTCCTTAAAGTGTCAACTATTGGGTCATTTACCCTAGCACAAAATGTAGAAAAGAAATAAAAAATAATATATATAGTCATACCTGTTGGTGTACACCGTCGTCACTGTTATCGGTGCGAGTACTGTATCGGGCGAGGGCTTCCAACGTAAGTACGTCATTATCAACTCAGTGTTACGATAGTACTAACATAACAGCGATCAACAATATATATATATAAATCAGTTCCATAACGTGACGCAAAGGCTCAAAGGGCATATAACATAAAGGTATCTGATTCTTGACCATACGGCACACTCGGGAGATAGTGTGGTCAGTACTATGCTCCGGCCTTCTGATTCCTCCCTTCGTCCCTATAAGGAATTAATTAAAGCTCGAGTGGGCCTAAGGACGATCTTGGACCCCGAATCCAAGCTTCCAGACACTTGCAGATAAAATCATTAGTGTGCGCCCGAGTTCTTAGTTCATTTCGGATAATTAGCGCTCTGCTTCTGGGCTAATCTCGTTCACATATCGTCGCTACAAATGCAAAGTATCGAATGTGAAAATCAACACTTTTCAGAGTGGAAAAGCATTTATTCGTAACTTTTTTTTGGACAGTCAAATAGAGTGATCTAAGATTCAAGAATTTGCCGTACATAAGTCCAGGAGAAATTAGTAAAGATTGAAAATGAAAGATGCATTTTTTCACATTCGTTACTTTGCATTTGTATCGACGATATATATATATATATACCAAATTTGAACACCAGATATTTTCCTGGCGTAGATATTCTGAAAAGCTGACATCACTCACCGTGTCGACATTATAAACGGGTTTCCTTCCATGTAAATGTATGGGTTTCGATTTGCCTTCTATTAATGCCTACTATAATATCACTCGCTAAATGTGCAGTTCTTGCAATGCCCATGTTTTCCAAGCCCCGAGAGTAAATGCATAATTCAACCAATCTACCCAAAGTAACCACTCCACTATTTACTCAGTGCATATTCACATCGGTCTGGGGTCGTGGGTTCGATTCCCACTGGGAGAGGTGGTATTTATTTTGAGGAAGAATGTGGTAAGCAGTAGATAAACCCTCCTGAAAGTATATGTTATTTATAAGTTGACGTTATAATACAAAATAAAATATATTATCTTATAAACAGAAATTAATCAATATTAAATTAAATTAATTAATATTAAATTTCTTCTCATTTCTGACATTATTTGGATAGTATTTGTTGCCGATGAAAAGAGAATAGTAAGTTTTAGAAAGTCCTGGACAGGAGGGCGGGGCGTTGACAAATAATAATAATGTTAGAACTCAATGAATCCAAAATAGAATAAATATAACAAATAAAATTAAAAGAAAAATCCATCCGTATTTCGGAAATTATGTGCATTATTTAATTAATTTTCCCTTCTCTGAATTGTTGAATGGTCGTCATTAGCTTTCGAGATTAGCTGTTTATTCTTATTCTAAAGCTGAGGAAAAAATGTGAATTATACAAAGAAAAGTACAACTTTCCAAAATTCATTCAATTATTCCTGATACTTCCCTTGCTGACTAAATATTTAACGGGACATTCATACATCAATGGGTGCGTATAAGCCCTCTAGATAAGATGTTCCCTATAGTGTTAGAGATATAACTTGTAACTTGGCTGCGGATGGACAGGGGAAGGTGGAGGCGCCTCTAGCGAATGACGGTCTTCCTGGGTTGCCACTACTCCCTCTCCTAGTTCCATGCTTAGGCAGAGCGAGGACTGGAAGGGTTGTAGAACTGGCAACGTCATGCCAGCTCTACGCTTTCTCCAAGTGACAAGTTATATTTCCCACACTATAGACTGTGTGAGAGATATTCGCCAATATGATAAACAGCTCGTGTTAATTACTACCTTGCGAAGATAGAGAGACAGGTTGAGGATCTATTAAAACAGGTGTCTAGGGAAGAAATCTAAAGCAAAACAATATGAAGAAATAGAAAAAATGTTCTCAGCAGAAAAAAATCCCGCTCAAAAAACGTCAAGCGTTTTAAAAGGAAATTATAATAGCTTAGAAACCTTAGTGGTCGAAATCAGTGGAAAATGTAAAAAAAAAAAAAGAAAAAAAAAAAAAAAAAGAAATCATTCGTTATTTATTTTGGATCAAATATATATATATATATATATATATATATATATATATATATATATATATATACATATATATATATATATATATATATATATATATATATATACATATGAATGAAAACCTTTTATTTAGTTAAACAATTTACAATATAGATATATACATTTATTTATTTATTTATTTTATTTTATTATTTTTTATTTTATTTTTTTTTTTCTTAACATTAAATCATAATTGGACTTCTTTTTCTTAAAATTAATTGTCACTCAATTTAAGCATAAAATCAGCTAATGCTGAGGTTTGATATATATATATATATATATATATATATATATATATATATATATATATATATATATATATATATGTATATATATATATATATATATATATATACATTTAAAGTTGACCACCAACTTCCATTATTTTCTTGTTGTTGTTGCCAATAAGGTCATAGTTGAAGGTTAGTGAACATTCGAAGAAAAAATTATTACAACCCAAAATGTCGGAAGGATGGATATTATTATTTCGATGGTGTGACCTTTTTGCTGCAACAAAAAGGCATATATATATATATATATATATATATATATATATATATATATACATATATATATATATATATATATATATATATATATATATGTATATATATATATAGATAAATAAATAGATAGATATAGGATAATTGTTATGTCTGAAAAATAAATAACGTGCAGTTAGTTTAGCAAGATGGTTGTTAACCATTTCATAAATCAATAGAAAATATTTTGAAAACTATTTTCCATTAAAATATTAGACGCTATTTATATAAAAATAAAACCATGTTTCTGCTTTATTTTCTTTCTCCTTTAGTATAAATCCTTTACAGATATTTTCTCCCTAAACGTGTATATAGATGAATCGTGAGCTATTAAGAATTATTTTAAGATTCCCGCATAGCCTGGCCTAGTAAGTGATCCTATCTGTATGCCAGGATATCGTGCTAGGCTGTGAGAGTTACTGTGGCCTATTCTTAGAATATCTACTTAGGATCAATAACTAACTCACACAACTCTAGATTCAAGATAATTTATCCTGGATAATATCTAGGTGGATACTTGTAAGGTAGGTACAATTACACAGGCACACCAAAAAAAAAAAGTGTTATTTTCCAAAGACACCTTAATATATATTCTTATGTATTTCAACAGGCTGTATCCGAATCCGGAGTCCGTTTCACTCCATCACGTCAGGGTTAGGAGCATTTGAAGGTCGTTTAAATTTTGTTACAGAAACGTTTCGGCTATATGCCATGTTCAATCTGTAAAATATAATGGATCATACTGGTTAGGATATTAACTTTCAAATAATTAAACTCAGAATATATGATGAAATGTTGATACATTTGTATATTCTGAGTTTTATGTTTATTACTTGAAAGTTAATATCCTATCGAGTATGATCCTTTATAGTTTACAGATAGAAAATGCCATATAGCCGAAACTCTCCATTAACAAAATTTGAATAACCTAGCGTGCTGTATGCAGCTCCCGTTGTAAATTGAAAATAAACTATTAGAGGACTAAATAAAGCTGTTACCAACTATATAAATGTATATATATATATATATATATATATATATATATATATATATATATATATATATATAAAATAAACAAACATATATGTGATTTTTAAGGTAGTATTCGTGGAGGTTTAAAGTTTGGAATTCTTGTTGATTATACATCAGGATGTGTGGGAAAATATATGCAAATTTCTTTACTCTGAAGAAAGCAATACCTGATTAACTGTGGAATTAGTCAACTGTTATTATGAAGGGTTTAGCGATCTACCCTCAAATCCCCAATTTAGCTGCAATATTAAATCCATTATAAGGGCTGGCGAGGAAAGGGCGATGGAAAAGGGGCTGGTTGGGTTTGATCCTTTCAGAAAACCGCCAATATAGGGCTTTTCCCGACCCCTTTTCGCGCCAATATCAAGCCTTTTGGCGGGAACTACTCAAAGGCCAGCTGATTAACAAGACCATCTCTAATTCTACGGGGAATTTAAAGGCATCAATCAATGGAATATCTTCCCCTAATTATGAAACTACTTAAATGATATTCATTGAGAATTACTTTTTTCAAATCTATAACACCGAGCTAAAAATATTCAAACAATTGTATTACATTCGAATGTGTGTAAATGAACCATAACTCATTATTAAGCGATGAATACCCGCGCTTCGTCACGGCAGGTAAGTAGTTACTTTATTGCATTTAATAATGTATCATCATAATTAACGCTAGTACATAATTTTGTGCAGTTTATTATAGCACGGTTCCCGTTATACTATATGTTATTCATCAATTGATAAGTAATCAAACGTAATGTTTCTTGGCATTGGGGCGCTCCGGACCAGTGTCAAGAAACAAATAACGTACAGATAACCAAGCATTACTAAGAAGTGTTCTGACTGGGATGCTGATGGGTGAGGAGGCTGTGCAAGGCTGGGATAAGGTCGGATGGACATAAGGTCTGCCATCATAGTTGAAATTTACCGCAAATAAAAATAATATTATGTAATAGATACCTGTTATCGTCCTGGCAACGCAAGCTGCCTATGCCAGCCTGCTCTAACCAACTAAAAAGTCAAACCCCTCGAAAAATACTTACAAATTTGAATATCAAAAAATACTTTTTTAGCGAGTTTTTACGTTATTTTTTTAATTTTGTTATTGTTTAAAATTGTTTAACATTTGTGCTATTAACACTGGGCTACAGGTTTCCGCCCTTATCTATAATGCCCACAGCACGTGGTCGGTCACCCATTCAGGTACTGGCCACGCCAGACGTTGCTTATTTTCGGTGATCTACGGAACCGGTGCATTAAACGCGGTTAGGTCCATTGGTGTCCTTGATATTATTCCAGAAAAAAATAATATCCATTTTTAGCGCGGTCCCTCCCTCCCTCCTGACATCATGACTGGGAAGTGCGGACGAGAAAACTTCACGTTTCAGATCCCATAGATCACAAAAATAACGGTGGTTCAAATTTATATATATATATATATATATATATATATATATATATATATATATATATATATATATATATATATATATAGGGGAAGGTGTTGTACCTTTGACCACTTTGCAAAATCGAATTTTTGTTAGCTTGAATATTAAGGCTAAATTCATTTTTTTTTATTTCATTGTAATTAGCATTCTATTGCTTATCATATTTAATTTTTTCAAGGTTCTAGCTTTACATTTAATATTTTTAATTAATTTTAAAAAAAAATAATCGTACAGTGGTCTAAGGTACAACATGTAGTTGTACCTTTGACCACGGGGTGTTGTACCTCTGACCACGTAAAAACAATACAGCAGTGCAGAAAAAAAATGTATTCAGTAATATTGTAATTAATTGTAAGTTTAATAAATACAGGACCAGGATGTAAGCATAATAAAAAAAACTATTATTGATATTATGTTATGCTTAATATGCTGAAGACTCCAGTCCAATCGATAAACGTTTTAACTGTGAAGCAGATCCACTAGCAATAGTAGGGTATGGAAGTTTAGCCACAATGTCTTCAACATCAATATCATACAAATTTTCATCTTCTCTCGTAAACTTGTCACTTAAAGTTTGTTTTTTCAAATATTGGATCTTAAACATTGGACATTTAATACCACAGATCTCTACAACTAAATATGTAATAGTAATATTATTTTTTTTTTAATTTGTAGCAGAAGAACATAAAAGTTGAATTATAAAAAAAGTACTCAGGTGTGTTGTACCTTTGTCCTGGTCAAGGGAACAACACCTAGTCGTGGTCAGAGGTACAACACCCTGGTAGTGCAAATTAAAAATTATGCTAAACATTTTAGGGTTAAGATAAATCAATTTCAGAAGCTACACCATGTTTCTTATTGTAATAGCTACTTTGTCAAATGATTTCCATCTAAAAATACATAATACAAAAAATATTATGAATCAAAATGTCATCAATAAATAACTTACATTTTTATTATAGAAATGGATAAGTATTTTTTGCAAGAATCTTCTTTGACTTGAATAATCCAAAGTAGGTTACACAAGCCCTCTAGGGAAGGAGCTAAACACTAATTACACCAACATTTATAAAATGTTGCTACATGCCGCCACAGCCTCGGTGGTCAAAGGTACAATATGGTCAGGGGTACAACACCTTCCCCTATATATATATATATATATATATATATATATATATATATATATATTTTTAGTTGGAACGGCATTTTTCTCCAGCGGTGGTACTCCTCCTCACTTGTTCCCGGAATATTTCGATGGATTCATCTCCATCTTCTTCAGCCAGGTACTTGTTTCTTCCTCGGTGGTAGCCAAGGGAAATACTTACCTGGCTGAAGAAGATGGAGATGAATCCATCGAAATATTCCGGGAACAAGTGAGGAGGAGTACCACCGCTGGAGAAAAATGCCGTTCCATCTAAAAATACTATCCCAGCGACGAAAAATAACATCAAACATATATATATATATATATATATATATATATATATATATATATATATATATATTCAGATCTAAGTAGCCAAACTCTAGGACGTGATCCTGAAGATCTTTTACAAAAAAACGTTCATTTAAAGTATAGTCCGATTCCGAAGGTAAAAGTTGATACGTCCAATTTCATGTATTTTGTAACGTAGGTAGTCATATTTGTTATTAAATAAGAAAGGATTGCTCAAAAACTGTTCAAGATAATTAAATTCTTCTATCATAAAATAGATAAAATTTCCTTTAAGAAAGAGGTAATTTTATTCAGTAAACCTATTGATAGAAGATACTTTCTGGACGTCCAATAACACACTTCTAGTTTTCTCGGTGAATTAGAGGTTTCTTGCGAATTTTTCCTCAGCGTCCTAGCAGACTACAAATTCACTACTTACATGAAAACTTTTACATTTAGTGATAATTAAATCTATGCAAATGAAGTGGATTTTTGTAAGGAATAAATTGAACAATTGGCTCCTTTTTGTCAAAAAGATGTGTATATAGTTTTGGTTCTTAAGAAATTATAAACTATTCATTTTTGATTTGCCAAGCTGTGAGAATCCATTGTCCTATCCGGGTGCAATATAACGTTACTGATTGGCCAAGCTGTGAGAATCCATTGTCCTATCCGGGTGCAATATAACGTTACTGATTGGCCAAGCTGTGAGAATCCATTGTCCTATCCGGGTGCAATATAACGTTACTGATTGGCCAAGCTGTGAGAATCCATTGTCCTATCCGGGTGCAATATAACGTTACTGATTGGCCAAGCCGTGAGAATCCATTGTCCTATCCGGGTGCAATATAACGTTACTGATTGGCCAAGCTGTGAGAATCCATTGTCCTATCCGGGTGCAATATAACGTTACTGATTGGCCAAGCCGTGAGAATCCATTGTCCTATCCGGGTGCAATATAACGTTACTGATTGGCCAAGCCGTGAGAATCCATTGTCCTATCCGGGTGCAATATAACGTTACTGATTGGCCAAGCTGTGAGAATCCATTGTCCTATCCGGGTGCAATATAACGTTACTGATTGGCCAAGCTGTGAGAATCCATTGTCCTATCCGGGTGCAATATAACGTTACTGATTGGCCAAGCTGTGAGAATCCATTGTCCTATCCGGGTGCAATATAACGTTACTGATTGGCCAAGCCGTGAGAATCCATTGTCCTATCCGGGTGCAATATAACGTTACTGATTGGCCAAGCTGTGAGAATCCATTGTCCTATCCGGGTGCAATATAACGTTACTGATTGGCCAAGCTGTGAGAATCCATTGTCCTATCCGGGTGCAATATAACGTTACTGATTGGCCAAGCTGTGAGAATCCATTGTCCTATCCGGGTGCAATATAACGTTACTGATTGGCCAAGCTGTGAGAATCCATTGTCCTATCCGGGTGCAATATAACGTTACTGATTGGCCAAGCTGTGAGAATCCATTGTCCTATCCGGGTGCAATATAACGTTACTCAAAGAAACGATTGGAAAAAATTTTCATTTGGGAGATATGTTACATTTTGTGTTTTACAAATTTTCATCGATTTATCTTTTACTTGATGTAGTTGGCACTAAAAAAATTGCTAATATATATGAAATAATTGCAATTGGACCTTGGATGGACCAACTTGGACAGTGGATCCATCCACTGTCCAACAGCACTGTTGCTGTTTCCAGGCACAAAGGATAGTTCCAGATGGATTGATGTAAAAGTATGTACAATTATTAGAAATTCATGAATGATAAAGTTTGACTTAGTGATTGTGACCTCTACTATTTTTGACCTATTAGTGCCTCTAGATTCAATAATAATATTTCACTATATTGTAGAAATGGGTGATGATGATCCGACGCTCCCTCGAGGTATAAGCAGTGTTTAATTTAATAAAGAGTGTTAAATATTCGGGAGTAGGCAGAGTCTGCTTAAGTTCTAAAGCTTTTTGAATAATTCATCAAGGAAGGTCGTTAGGGAAGTTGGTTTGAACTTCTTTAAACCGTTGTTGAGCTTCAGGGCGGCTTCCAATCCACCAACTTGTCACAAGAGTAAAAACCAGTTAACAATATGATATCAGATACAATAAACTGTAGCATCTATTTACATGTAATTAGTTTGAATTAAATTATATTTAGTCATTAGGGCCAAAATGACAGACCATTTTCGTCTTTAATAAGAATTCCTCAGAAAGCTAAGACATTCAAGGAGCTTAGAATGACTTATAAATCTGGCTTTTTATTCCAGGCTGAACATAAAATCTTAGCACCTTTTCGTTCATATCTCTAGTTCTATAAGGCGGATTCTGCTGGTTAACAAACTTGACTTTTTAAATTGGACAACATAGTACCCAATTTTATCAAAATCGGAATATTTTTGAAACTTATAGAGAGCGAACAGACAAATATATATATATATATATATATATATATATATATATGTGTGTATGTATATATACATATTCAGTAGACTCTCCCTTATCCAGCGTTCTCTTATCCGTCGCTCTCACTGAGAGGAATGAGTGACAGATCTCGTAACTGGCCGGAGCTAGACCTGCTCGAGGGTTCCTAGAAAACCTTCCCTTCCTAGCTAGCCAAACATTTAGGTGGTGGTATTTCATTGAATGGAAGTCTAAGAAGGCATATATGTTCCCTCTTAGAGGCAGGAACTTGCGTTTCTACTAAAGAGAAAATAATTGTTTCTACTAAGGCACCTGCGGTTGGAACGCCTGATTTTAGGCTGTCTAGTTCCAACATTCATCCCGAGTGGAATGCAAGTTGTAAAAGTAATTTTTAATAATTTATACCATTTTAAATATGCAATATTAAAAATGGTATATATTATTATATCCTTAAATAATAAGGTTCTTCAAATAAAGAAGTTGACGTTTCTAACTGAATTCTATAATCCGCCGTTTTCTCTAATCCGACTGTACCCCGGTCCGACGATGCCGGGTCTACTTTATATATATATATATATATATATATATATATATATATATATATATATATATATATACATTTGAACCACCGTTATTTTCATGATTTATTTGTTCTGAAAAATGAAAATTTCATGTCGGCTCTTCCGGACTGCGTCATGAGGTCGCCCTCATAAGCGGGTTTTCTCCCTATGGATTGAGAGAGGAAACGTGCTACAAAGTAGAAAACAAATATTTTCCGCTCTTGTGAATATAACTAATGATTGATGATGCATACAAGAGCTGTAAACATCAAAGACAATACTCTTCCTTATAACTTCCTTTGAGGAACTTCAGAAAGCATTATTCTGGGAATGTGAAGTAGAGATGTTAAGTAGACAGGTGAAGCACATCGTTCTGACAGGTCGCTTCATATGAAGCTCTTATTTTCATACACTTTCTGCTTTACTCAAACATTTCTCTAGAATATATACACTTCTTCAAGAGTTTTTAAGGGAATGCGCTATATCTGTGGTACTATAAAGCTTTCAATTCTCCTTGTATGCTTATGTTTTAATGTATATTATACATCTTTGATTTAGAAATGTAAGTCTGTGTTTCTGCGAGTGCTTATGTAGACGGAAGAGCTGAACAGTAGAGCTCAGTGTAAGAAGCAGCATATTTCAAGAACCGAAAACTTAGTTTATATTCAACTTTAACTCCAGTAATCGTGCAAAAAAAAATAAAGAAAAAAAAGAGGTGTAAAATAAACCCATACAAAACAATAAATAATTAAATGAAACAATAAAAATATAATAATATAAAAAAATATATATTAAAAAGACCTGCATACCTAGACCCATGTTTCTGCTTTTAGTCTCCTTCGAAAATTAAAAAAGTGGAACGTGCTCTAGCCACGCTTTTTTAGAATGTATCTGTTTGCTCAGGTTTTTTTACAATGCTATGTCCTATGGACGGGGATCTGAAGAATTTTGCGCTTTGCGTAACCAAAAAATGCAAAGGACAGAGTGACGTCATTATTCACCTCCGGGTCAATGATTACGTTCACAAGTCTTCATCACGTCTTTAGCAGTGATCGGTTGTATTACATGGATCTGGGAGAGCTTCTTCATTCTCTGGCCTTGTGTGAAGAATCTGTAAAACCACGTAAATCACCTTTTTTATGAAGCGTATGAGCTTCAGGTCTATCCCTTTATTCCCAATCCTATCCAGACAATCCTCCCAGGCGGCTTAAGAGACAGTGGCCCCGAGACCTTTATCGTGACCATTAACCCTCCGTCGACACCGTCGCCCACGTGGGGTCCACCAGGACCCCACTTACATTTGTGGTCGTAACGTGCTAACAGTCCATAAGACTACCTTAAAAAAATATTCAATCAATTTGAAGGTGTCTGTGAAGATACCCTCTAAATATGGTGTCCCAGGATCCAAAATTGTGGTTGCAGGATTTGAAATTGCATTACAGAAAGACAATAACACAGGAAAATGGAATCCTTTCGTCAGATTGTAAAATTCGACGAATTCAGTTCTATCTTGATACCAGATACTACCATGATGAAAACTTGGAACTACCATGATACTATCATGGAAGCCCACGTGGGGTCCACTCAGACCTCAAAGCCGTTTTTCAACAAAAAATAATTAATTTGCGGCGTGGACTATTCCTGTATGAGCGCTTTGACACTGCCGATCTTCGGACCACTACTGATTAGGAAGCTACTCAAAGAGCAGGAAGGTAGAGATACGGTGGCTATAAGGGAGGGAGGAAATAGTGTGCGTGGGGTCCGCCTAGACCCCATCTGGTCGACGGAGGGTTAAGATATTTACTGAGACATCTCTGGAAGTGCCAACAGTGGTTGTCTTCTTCCATATTTTGTATGTTTTTTCTTTTTCCTTTACTTTTGCCGTTTTTGTCAACTTGTAAATAATATCTGCATCAACAAACTTGATCATTGTATTGTTAATAATTTGTACAGATTTCAAATGAATAAATGAAGTAATAAAAAAAAAAAATACATTTTCAATATTATTTTATTTATACAGTCCTGTAATCAAGACCCGAGTCTCTTCCTTCTTATTATCTGTACACTTCCGTTTCACATTCTACACACTTCCGGACCGCTCTTTGCTCTATTAAGCTGACTTCCTGTTTCACTTCCTCCTCAAACCATATTCCCATTCTGACAGGATTGTGTAATTAAGACAAAGTTCACTTCCCTCAATTATTTCAGTTATGGAATATCATAATTTAATTAAATGTTATAATAATATTACATATTGAGAAATGATACAGTTCTTTTTTTTTAAAAAGAAAGCATGTTTTGTTTGGTTTAGACTTTAGGAAGTTAACAGGAAAATATATAAATATTTAACAGGAATGTAACCCGTAAGCGAGCAGAAAGTTTCCCGGAAGTAAGCAGGATTGGACCAGAAGCGTGAAATAGAAGTAGCAATTGCGTTCCACGGAGCAATTTTTAGGGGTTATATCATGACCAAACATCTTCCAAGCTAATGTAAAAACAATATACAAAAAAATAAAGCTTAGATAATAAAAGATTTCTATTAAAATCTATAATAAAAACAAACGCAAAAACATATATACAATCTACCGTATAATAACCATGTAGTTACAGCCGCCAGTATAATGCTACACCCTACCCATAACTGAATCGATCCATGGAAAAAAAACCTCAGTCCATTTTTTCCCAATATGAGTTCGGATAATATTTTCGTTAGTATGAGTGATTAATTCTCTGTATCTAAAGGTAACTTCATATTTCTATGTTAGAAGGACTTCAGTACAATACATAGTTATCATAGAAACATAGTCATAATTTTATTATTCCATGTAGAAAGGGCTTCAGTCTAGTTTTCTCAAAACTAATGGTTTTGGACTGAAGCTCTTTTTGCATGGATCGATTCAACTATGAATGGGATAGTATTGGAGATTTCTAATGAATGATTCTACACAGCAAAGACAAGAAATTGTCTGTTCCTAGGATTGGTGCTTGTGTTTCCCGCGCTTTACACGAGATGGCGGGAACCAGGCCGGCGCGAGATTAGCCATGTGTAAGACTGCTAAGGATATCTAGCATTCCAATACAGGCTTCTGCATCCTTAACCCGTCTAGAAATGCGTTACGCTCCAGTCTAGAGTATTTTAGTGTCACTACGCATGATCGTCCGAGAGTTTCCCAAGATATTAGATTGAAAAAAATAGTGTATGTCATATGCCTAGAAGACAACAGCCATTTATCCAATAGAAATATTTCATTATATCATAAAGAAAGAAATTTAAACTATTCTATAATACCACGTTTACATGTATATATATATATATATATATATATATATATATATATATATATATATATATATATACTTCTTACACATATGTATGTACACACATATAGGTGTAAATTGGCTACTGTCAGTTTCCTGTGTTTTGTGATGCCTAATCTATCCCATTTCTTCGCGATCATCTTGACATTTTTCACGAAATACTATTAAAAAAAAATGTCCATTTGAATTCTAAGCTTTCAAAATGTCACTAGGAACAAGTAAGGAACTGCGCTAAGATTACGCAGATCCTGCGAGTCGGACCTTTTTTAAATTGTGGCCTCAAATTAGTTTGATAACGGATTTCCGTTTTATCAAATTAACAACTATATTTCAGGCTGTGTACCAATACGGCCAAATACGGTGATGAACTTCACAGTAAAGAAACTTCCATACATCGTCGCTACAAATGCAAACTAACGAATATGAAAATCACCACTTTTCAGAGTGGAAAAGTATTTATTCATAACTTTTTTTTGGACAGTCAAATATTCGGCAGATTTGACCTTTTGATAGTGGAATACTTTCCCTTTAATAGAGTGAAGTAAGTTTCAAGAATTTGCCGTACATAAGTCCAGCAGAAATTAGTAAAGATTGACAATGAAAGATGCATTTTTTCACATTTGATACTTTGCATTTGTATCGACGACATGACCTATTTGGTAAAACTAAATGGAGACCATAGCTAAGTACCGAATTTTTTTTCCTACACCAAATAAACTAAGGATAATTGAGCTTAATGACAAATATCTTCACCACCTGAATGCACCAAGTTCATGCCACATTTTTACAAAATAAAATTCTTTTAAAACCTACTTATATACCTACGACTTCTTCGGCAAACCCAATTTTTCTACATAAAATTTTTTTTTAAATTTTCACTAAAAACTGAGATTTCTACACAGTGAGAAAACGGTCTACAAGAAGGTGTTATGGGATCAGAGCTGCCATTAAAATGGAAAATCTATATTAAAGCTGTATTCTACAAGTAAATAGGTTAAAAAAAAAAAAAATAACGTTAATTTAAACGCGGTTGAAGACCTTCCGTTTGGGGGGCTTCCCCTCCCTACACCAATGCGCGGCGTCTCATGATATTCAGCCCGCAGTACTGGAATGTATTGCCTGTTTGTATCCTCCCACGCTGAATGCTTGCTTTCTTAACAGTATCACTTGGGGGAATCAGAAATTATAAAATAAAAACTTGTTATAATATTCAATACATATTCTGGAAATCAGCTTATTTTTAGATTGCAAAACTCTACTGGAATGTCAACTCCAAAAGAAAAAAATAGTTTTTCCACTGAGCACATTCCTCGAAATATATATACACATATATATATATATATATATATATATATATATATATATATATATATATATATACTAGATGACCCGGCAAACGTTTTTTTGCCATATACATTATTTCTAGTGAATATTTTATTAGAGAAATAAAAATCCCATGCCCGTAACGGCATCTCGTTAATATTTATGCAATCGTGTATCAGCATTGGCTTAAAGATTATTATTTCTTCTTCGAATCAGGATTTCTAGCGTATCTGCACGGTCGTCAACCACGATTCCAGCAACGTCATCAGCAACAGGTGCATTGAATGTACTCTCCAGATGGTTCTTTATCTGCCATCAGGATTTCTAGCGTAGCTGCACGATCGCCAACCACGATTCCAGCAACGTCATCAGCAACAGGTGTATTGAATGTACTCTCCAGATGGTTCTTTATCTGTTATCAGGATTTCTAGCGTAGCTGCACGGTCGCCAACCACGATTCCAGCAAGGTCATCAGCAACAGGTGCATTGAATGTACTCTCCAGATGGTTCTTTATCTGCCATCAGGATTTCTAGCGTAGCTACAAGGTCGCCAACCACGATTCCAGCAACGTCATCAGCAACTGGTGTATTGAATGTACTCTCCAGATGGTTCTTTATCTGTCATCAGGATTTCTAGCGTAGCTGCACGGTCGCCAACCACGATTCCAGCAAGGTCATCAGCAACAGGTGCATTGAATGTACTCTCCAGATGGTTCTGTATCTGTCATCAGGATTTCTAGCGTAGCTGCACGGTCGCCAACCACGATTCCAGCAACGTCACCAGCAACAGGTGTATTGAATGTACTCTCCAGATGGTTCTTTATCTGTCATCAGGATTTCTAGAGTAGCTGTACGGTCGTCAACCACGATTCCAACAACGTCATCAGCAATAGGTGTATTGAATGTACTCTCCAGATGGTTCTTTATCTGTCATCAGGATTTCTAGCGTAGCTGCACGGTCGTCAACCACGATTCCAGCAACGTCATCAGCAACAGGTGTATTGAATGTACTCTCCAGATGGTTCTTTATCTGTCATCAGGATTTCTAGCGTAGCTGCACGGTAGTCAACCACGATTCCAGCAACGTCATCAGCAACAGGTGTATTGAATGTACTCTCCAGATGGTTCTTTATCTGTCATCAGGATTTCTAGCGTAGCTACACGGACGCCAACCACGATTCCAGCAACGTCACCAGCAACAGGTGTATTGAATGTACTCTCCAGATGGTTCTTTATCTGTCATCAGGATTTCTAGCGTAGCTACACGGTCGCCAACCACGATTCCAGCAACGTCATCAGCAACAGGTGTATTGAATGTACTCTCCAGATGGTTCTTTATCTGTTATCAGGATTGATGATTGATAGTATGATTGTCACTTCTCAATTTGTGCATGTGTAATTTAAATTTAATTTAAATAAATTCAACAATTCATTCTTCTCATTCAATAGATCGTCCAGCTCACTTGAGGATGCGCCTGGCAAACCGTGAATTGAGGTTGATGTAGCTCCAACGCGCATGCAAGCGATTTGCGAGTGCGTTTTCATAGTCCTCATCACCCATAAAATAGATTTGTAATAATTGATGTGGTTCGTTTGGCATGATCCTACTTTGGCCTTTGATTTTGAATGTTGGATTAAATATTATACCATTTACAGCATTTTGTTTAACAATTTCCGTTGCTCCGAACGATGTCATTTGGAAACATGATTTGAATGTTGGAATTAATTTAAGGAACAAGTCAGAATCTGGAGCCACACTTCTCTTTGTGAAAAGAACATATTTTAAATAAAACTATGTTTTATCATTAAAATCTATTTATTATATTTAAAGTACTAATATCGTTATTATAAAATGGGGATTGGTGGTAGAAGGCTGAACATTTAGGGTTGTATGTATTGTAAGGGACCGATTAGCATGGATGGGAATGAAAGGAATAGATAATAGGGAAATATTTTAGAGAAGCGGAAATTCCTTTCAAAACTATAATTTACACTGAGGTTACTAATACATACATAAATATCATAAAACATCGCTAAGACGAGGGAAAAGGTTGAGAGAGAGGTAGACAGCTAGATAAGAGTTATCAAATATCATTTGGGGAAATAAGAGCATATTTTGGAACTGACCTACCTCTCATCGCCATCTCGGCCAAGACCTCTGGAACGGGCGTGGACTCTTACCCGTCGGAGGTAAGCCAGCTCTTTATACCCTTTGTGCCCCACTCCTGCTTTAGCAGGTGGCTGGTCGAGTAACTCGTGTCAGGTCTTAAAACTTCCGGGAATCTTACGAATCAGCCACGTGCAGTTCCAACAACACAGACGCAACGTTTGCTGATTCGTTGTTCTCACATCTCTAGAAATGGACAGCCAACCTTTTCTCTCATCCTTATTCACTTAACAAAGACAAAGGAAAACGGGGCCTTACGGTATTTTTTAATGCAAAATCATAAATAAATAAAAATTAAATATTTTGTCCAAAAAATGAAAAAATATTTTTTGAGGTGGGCCACCCTTATCACATAGGGGTATAAAAATTAGTTATAAACCTATCCTCAGACCTACAGAATGTATACATTAAATTTCATCAAAATCGGTTAAGCCGTTTCGGAGGAGTTCGGAGGAGTACACTAAAACTGTGACACGAGAATTTTATATATATTATATATACATACATACATACATATATATATATATATATATATATATATATATATATATATATATATATACACACACACACACATATACTTGAACGGGATTCATTTTCAGCGCGGTTCCTCCCTCCCCCATAGGGAGGAACCCCGCTTATAAGGTTGATACAATGAAACAATCCGGAAGTGCCGACTAGAAAATTTCGCGTTTCAGAACCCCTAGAGACCGAAAATAACGGTGGTTAAAATTTGTATATATATATATATATATATATATATATATATATATATATATATATGTATATATTTATTTATATATATATATATATATTTGTCTGTTCGCGGATTTCTGGCTTCCCTGATGGTCCGATTTTGATGAAATTTGGTACAAAAATCTGTCGTCCAATTTGAAAGGTCAAGTTCGTTAACCAGCAGAATCCGCCCACTGTAAGATGGCGTTTGGGGCGAAATTCGCGCAAAAAAAATCGTAACGCTTACGTTTTTGATTTCATAAGCTTGTAAGTACTCGTTTTATAGGCTTCTTTGGCTAGTAAAACGAATGAAACCATTTTCAAGGCGATAGCTTTAACCGTTTTTGAGAAAATTGGAAAAATACTTTTTGAATACCGTTTTTGGTTTGGGTACTTAGAATCATGGGATTCAGTTGAAACATTTTTTGCATGTTTTACTATCATTCAAACTAATATGTTGAAATTTTGGTTACGTTTGGAGTTAAGGAAGGGTTAGAATAAAATATTTTATTAACAGACATAAAAAGTTTTGGTAACTCTGTATATTTTCCTTAATATCTCGAAAAAGGTTGAGATCAGCAAACAAAACAATACCATTAGAAAGCTTACTAAATGCTCTACAAAAAAGGTTCTAAAGAAAGTTTTGATTAGGCGATGTCAATCGGAGAAATAAGTGCTTAAAACATTAAAGTAATGGATTTTGCTAATTCGAACTGTTCTTTTTGTCTGTTTTTATTCCTTGTTATTTTTTAATTGCTTATATTTGGATAATGTATTTTACAATAAAACAGATTAGGCAAAATAAGAAAAACAATTCATTGTTAGAAATATAGCTTGCCAAGAGAAAAAGATTCGATGACGTCTTTTGAATATTTTCAATTGCCTTTATGCTGTTGTTTTTTTTATTTTATTTTTTAATTGATTTTATCTGTAGAATTATTACTGTAGTAAAAGAACACAGGAATATGTGAAAATTTTTGATATTTTCCAATTCATTGAAACGTATGAAATGAAGTATCGCTAGAAGAGGTTTCTAGGGTCTTGCGGACCCGACCCTAACCCCAGGTATAGCCATAAAACCCTTTGAACAAAGGCCGAGGAAAATATTATCTGTTTCTATTCTATGCTTTTCAAATGAGAATAGGGATATGAACAAGAACCGGGGTCTCCCGTGGTCTAATGGCTAGCGCCTTGGATTCATAAGCGGGAGATGGTGGGTTCGATTCCCAACCTCCGGCAGGAATTTTATCATCCCACGGCTCGCTGGTAAAATTCCTCGCTAAACCCTAGATGTCGGCGCTAATGACCTAGATGTAGATGAGCCGTAAAAAAGAAAAAAAAAAAAAAGAAAAAAAAGAACTGGAACCGCGCTAAGATGACGCAGTTCCTGCGAGTCGGACTTTTTAGATAATAGGATTGATATTGTCTTGAAGCAATGTTATGAGAAACAACACAATCATTAGGATGAGAGGAACATTTTAGAAAAAGTAAGTTGGGATTTCTTCCTATGGAAGCGTCCTATCCAACAACTTTGTCCATGGAATAAGTATTATGCTTTCGACTGGTCACCTTCCAATCTCTCAAACGTTCTTTTCAAAATACGAGTTTTCTTTTTTTTAGCGCGGTTCCTCCCACCCTCCATAGGGAGGAAACCCGCTTATGAAGTTAACCTCATGACGAAATCCGGAAATTACGATCTGAAAACGATACGTTTTAGGCCCTATAGATCACGAAAACACCGGTGGTTCAAATTTGTGTATATATATATATATATATATATATATATATATATATATATATAAGTATTCTACCATTGAGCCATACTCTCCCCCAGACTATAGCATACCTTGCTCGAAGCCGACCACATTGTCTTAACCAAGACAAGAGTTTCCAATTAAATAAAGGAACGCTACTAAAATTCTATGTTAGTCCGGGAACCTCAAGAAATTCCTTCAAGATCAAAGAACAAATTTCTTTAAAAATGACTTTGCTTTAAAAAACCAGAGGAGAGAGAAAGAATTTTTCCCGCGAGAATGTTTGTGGAATTTTTAATATCACCCAGTTCGTAGAAAGCTTGAGATTCCATAATGGAGTTCGATTTTTTCTATTCTCGCTCTTATTTATACACACAAATTTAAATGTTTATTCAACATCATTTTCAAATCATTAATATATATCATAATATGTAAAAAGAAAAATCACAACTCGGTCCTTGACCCTGCTGGGGTGCATCGCCCCTCCGCTGCTTTCTGCTTCCCGTCTACTGCCAAATCAAACATGCTTTAGTCTCTCATTTTTTTTTTTTTAAATTGGTACTTTTTATGGTAGTAACAGACTGTGAACCACAAGTATAAACTATATAAGCAGAAAGTGGATCGAAAGTAAGCATGCTACTTAGGAGTCACATTTTCGATTCATACCCTCGTTACGTTTCTGTACTAAAACTGCATGTTATTTATTATATCCTAGCTTTTCCCCGGCGAGCCATGCCACACCTACTTTCTTCCTATGACACTCCACGTATCAAGACCTACTTGTGTGCCAAGTTTGATCTAAATCGGTCAAACTGTGTGGATTTGTATAAGGAACAAACAGATAAACAAACAGATGGACAGGCGATTTATATATATTCTGATAAGTCTGTGTTGATTTAAAGTCACATGGAAATATAGCTGCGTTCATATATATGTATATATAGTGGTCTCCCGTGGTTTAATGGCTAGCGCCTTGGATTCATAAGCGGGAGATGGTGGGTTCGATTCCCAACTTCCGGCAGGAATTTTTTCATCCCACGCCTCGCTGGTAAAATTCCTCGCTGCACCCTGGATGTCGGCGCTAATGACCTAGATGTAGATGCGCCGTAAAATATATATATATATATATATATATATATATATATATATATATATATATATATGTGTGTGTGGAAAGGGGGGTGTATGTATGTATTACTACAATCTCACAAAAAAACTACTTTTAACAAAGTTATAGGGGTCTCCCGTGGTCTAGAGGCTAGCGCGCTGGATTCATAAGCGGGAGATGGTGGGTTCGATCCCCACCGGCGGCGGGAATTTTCTCAGGGCTCGCTGAGAAAATTCCTGGCTGCACCCTGCGCTAATGGCCAAGCATTATGTCGATGCGCCGTTAAAAAAAAAAAAATGTATATAAATTGTTTTTCCGTAAGATCATCATTATGTTAATTAAATCGCTAAATTCTACTAAAGCCTAACTCCGCTGAAAGGATATGAATTAATAGGTAGAGAATGAAACAAGCTTCTAGTTTAGTAAAGGAAATGTTGAATATTGAAACAAGGAACAGCTATTTGTGTTTCAGAGTAAGATTGAAACATACAAGTGAATAAAGGCAGCCTGTTTTCCTCTTGAATTCCTCGATGTTACAATAATTACCAAGAAACTCTTGATTTGAAACATGTTTAATGAAGGTTTCACCCCTTTGTTGAGTTTGATTGCTCCGCCATGAATAGGTCGAGGTATTCCTGTTTTCCTGCTTCTTGGTAACATATATCGGTGGAGGGGAACAGAACTTTAAGGGGGGAATGTTATCTATTAAGTTTTTGATTTTGCAATATTGGCGATCAACATATTCCACGAAAATCAATAATAAAAAAGACTGATATGTAAAGCGGATAGGAGTTAAACAAAAAGACCTTGTCCAATACAGCTTGGCAAACGGCAAGACAATTTAAAATCTTCAAATTTCCGTACTAGGCGGAAGGTGAAATTATAAAAACTTCACTACACAGTTACACCAACTTTATTCCATCCCTACATATTTCATACATTTTTGGTGCCTCTTCAGGGGAACAAGTTACAAATATCTAGACTAGTCATAGTCTGAAAGAATCCAATATGGTGGAAAATAGTCAGCTGATCACTAATCAATATGTAATATGTTTAAAATTAATTTCCAGAAGAAATGTAGGCTTAAAAACTAAAACCCTCTTTCCCCTCTAATAAAAGCATTTTTTTTTTTATTTATTATTTACTAAATAAGGTAATAAATGTAGTATTCAGATTTTGTATTTCAGTTTTCATATTTATAATTTCTTTCTATTTTATTCAATCCTTCTTTTCATTATATTTCTTTCTTTACCTAATGTGCTACTGTTTTCAAAATCAAAATTGTGTTTATATATATTATAGGCCAAGGCTGTTTTATTTTCTCCTTTATCGATACTTTGCGCATGTTGTTTCATTATTTTTCGAAGTAACTGTTCAGATTCCCCTATATATGATTTATCACAGCTATTGCAGTTAATTTAGTAGATATTGTATTTAATAACCCTCTATCTAATATAATCTAGTATTCCTTAATTTTAATTTATCAATAATGTGACTAAAATTATTTTTAATTTTGTTATCAACGTCCAAAATATTCTACCTTTATCTTTACATATATCTCTTATTTTGTTGGAAATTATTGGGTTAAAATTGAAGCCAAAATATCGGCATGGTTCTCCATTCGATCTTTTAAAAAAATATTTCTTTTATTGCCTAATTGTTCAAAAATCTGATTATTATATACGTTTCGCTTTTTTTTTTTCGATATATCTTTCGATATATCATCCGTTCGAATTGCCTTGCTGAAAAAATCATTAATTTTTGCTTGTTAACCAGTCTTGACTTGGCCCTACTAGTCTTGACTTGGCCCTACTAGTCTTGACTTGGCCCTACTAGTCTTGACTTGGCCCTACTAGTCTTGACTTGGCCCTATCAGTCTTGACTTGGCCCTACTAGTCTTGACTTGGCCTTACTAGTCTTGACTTGGCCCTACTAGTCTTGACTTGGCCCTACCAGTCTTGAGTTGGCCCTACCAGTCTTGAGTTGGCCCTACTAGTCTTGACTTGGCCCTACTAGTCTTAACTTGGCCCTACCAGTCTTGACTTGGCCCTACTAGTCTTGACTTGGCCCTACTAGCCTTGACTTGGCCCTACTAGTCTTGACTTGGCCCTACTAGTCTTGACTTGGCCCTACTAGTCTTGACTTGGCCCTACTAGTCTTGACTTGGCCCTACCAGTCTTGACTTGGCCCTACTAGTCTTGACTTGGCCCTACTAGTCTTGACTTGGCCCTACTAGTCTTGACTTGGCCCTACTAGTCTTGACTTGGCCCTACTAGTCTTGACTTGGCCCTACCAGTCTTGACTTGGCCATACTAGTCTTGACTTGGCCCTACTAGTCTTGACTTGGCCCTACTAGTCTTGACTTGGCCCTACTAGTCTTGACTTGGCCCTACTAGTCTTGACTTCGCCCTACTAGTGGAATGTTCACCTCCTCAAGTTGAGGCTGTAAATTTTATATTTTTAACTTGTTCCCTGAAGAGGCGCCAGAAAGATGTGACACATGAAGGGGATGAAATAAAGTTGGTGTAAATATCTTGTGATGTTTTAATTATTTAACCTTCCGCCTAAATTCGAAGAATAAGTAAAGGGTAAGCTGAATATTAATTATAAAACTTAAAATAAACTATTTTAAAAATATTAATTAAAAGATAAACAATAATAATTTGTACAGTAAGAAATTTCGAGATATGTTTTTCCTCGCCCTGCAAGTTAGTTTACAGTTTAACTAGAGGGCTTACCACACCCAACAGTTGCAGCTCCTGCGTGACACATTTCATTCCATTGAGCCATATTATTATCAATAAAGAAACCGCTTGAAGAACGGGCAGGAAGGCGATGTAATGGAATCAATAGGAAATCACGGTGTTCCGCAAGGTTCTCTCCTAACACCGACACTATTTCATCTTTCTCTTATTAATAGCAAAGATGGCTGATAAATTCAACTCACATTACAGCTGCGAGACGCTTTCAGCTATTTATAGCTACGCGGGGGATTTATTACGATATAAAGAACAGGTTATGTATACCTTAATCAAGAAGATTAGGATGTTTCATTAGAGGGATAAATTGGTAACTTCACGAAGATCGTACTCATTAATAAGTAATACTATTTTTTACATAGACATTTATATATATATATATATATATATATATATATATATATATATATATATATATAAAATGAGAACTATTATTATTACCGATTATATATGTTTTATAAAGGCTGAAAGAAATTGTTCAACACCTTTCTTTCCAATAAAAGAAGATTCGTTATCCATATTGAAGTTGATATTGATGTAATTCGTATATATAATATAGCAAAAATATAAATAAAATATAAATTAATTTCATACAGACAATATCATGAACTGACAATATCAGGGAGTATATACTTATAATAATATGCTAAATTATATCATGTACAATTATATTGTTATAATTAATGTCACTATACCCAGAACAGATATAATATTTCCTGCTCAGTTTTTGGCGCGGTTCCTCCCTCCCTCCAAAGGAAGGAATCTTGTTCATCAGGTCGAACTGATGACGCGATCCGGATGTACCGTCTAAAAAATTTCACGTTTCAAAACTAATAAATCACGAAAATAACAGTGATTCCAATATGAGTACATTCAATAATTTAGAATATTTTCGAGCAACTTGGCGAAAATTAATGACCATTCTCGAGAAAGTTGATATAGTTATTAGAGTGTGTGATTGAATGTTTAAAATTTTAAAATGGCGGAAAGAAGGTATTATCCTTAGGAAAATGTCCCCTGGAGAAATAAAACGTGAGTTTTCTATTTTTCCCAATCGCGGCCATCAAGAGTCTCACACAGGTTTGAAGAGCTGGTAGTTTGCCAGGCAATATAGATAAGGTTGTTTATGATATTGCTGGCAATGATGCCAAATCATACATTTGATGTTGGTTTCCATCAACGTCGAAGAGGTGTTGACAAGATGCCAAGAATCGGTTGATCGACGTGGATGGTGGACGAGAATATCGGTGGAAGTGTACTTGTGGATATTAATCGTCATGTCAATAAATACATCTGGGTGTCAACATGAACTCAGATAAACTCAGCAAGAGATAAATAAACACGGCCATGCACAACCAACAAAACATCATGTGGACTAAAGGGGAACATCATAAACCTATGCAACGACAATAAGAGAAGAAGTAGTTATTACGAGGCTTAGAATAGGTCATTCACTAATTACTCACTCTCATTTAATGACGAGACTAGAACAGGCCGTATGCAGTATTGGTAACATGCAACTAACAATCGAACACATCCTGACAGACTGCATGGACAGCGACTAGATGGACATTCCACATGACAACCATCACTTACTCATGACCATAGGGCAAACTTGGGAGATGGTGTGGTCAGTACCTACGCTCCGACTGCCTGATTTTCCCCTTGCTGCTTTGACTGCTAGAGTCATTAGCACCAAGGTACCCATTAATAAAAGACTGTGTTAGCCTTGGGACGGTCAGGGAAGCCGAATACAGCCCATGAACGAAGATACCAGAGGATAAAAATCTTCAGTACTATGCTCGGGATTTGAACTCAGGTCCTCCATCATATTAGTCCAGTGCTCAACCACTGAGCTAACCTCGCCCCCATATATATATATATATATATATATATATATATATATATATATATATATATACACAGGGTGTCCCGTAAATGTCTAGTCATTTTGTGAGGGGTGATAGAAGGCCCTCAGGGGAACAAAAAATATTCTATGACGATTTCCCGAATTCTCGCGCCTAAGGGAGAAAACGTCGTTTTATTGTTTTTTCGAGACAAACGTGGTTTTTAGAAGAATAATCGTTGTAGCTCCGTCCCAGGTGGTACTACTAGAAAGGGGGTGAAACCTATCGAAAGCTGAGTAAATTTACTATAAGACTAGTTGAAAGTAAACGTAAAAATGAATGAATGTAAGTATGTATATCTTACCAAAAGAAAGCTATTCTAAATTTCCTGACATTTTATTGATATTTCTTTCCAGCGTTACTCCTTAATGGGCAGGATCTGTGATTTCCGGCTTTTAGAAAAACTTCCTCATTTAACCAGCTTTCCATTCATGTATGACAACCCTGTGTTATTGAAGTAGTTGAACGGTTTAAGAACAAAAGTTTTAAAAAAAACATGGATCTGTGAAAAGAAAATTATATTTTTTCCTTCTGTTTATTCAAAAAGCTGAAGAGAAATATTTATTTTTATAAATGTTTACATAAATATTAAGTAAATATTTACTTATAACAATAAAAAAAATTACTTCCACGAATATAAAAAAATTCCTAAAACAGTAAATAAATAAAATACACATTTATTTTGAATTTATTAATTCAACCTAATAATGGGTCCAGGAGTTGGCCATTAATGAACCCCAACCATAAATTAACCTCAAAAATTACTATTTTTACCTAGATCACGCATTTGAACACATTTTTACAGGTATTTATATTTTTTTAAAACAAATACTTTACCTTGAATTGATACTGATGGCTATGCTTGTGAAATTCACAAGGATTCTCGTGAGCCCATGCGTTGTTGTTGTGGTAATTCAAAATTCTATCCCTCATAAATAATACATACATAGTCCTGTAAAAATGTGTTCAAATGCGTGATCTAGGTAAAAATAATAATTTTTGAGGTTAATGTATGGTTGGTGTTCCTTAATGGCCCCCACCTGGACCCAGTATTAGTTACCTGAATTAATAAATTCAAAATAAATGTGTATTTTATTTATTTACTGTTTTAGGATTTTTTTTTATATTCGTGGAAGTAATTTTTGTTGTTGTTTTAAGTAAATATTTATTTATTATCATGTAAACATTTATAAAAATAAATATTTCTCTTCAGCTTTTTGAATAAACTGAAGAAAAAAATATAATTTTATTTTCACAGATCCATGTTTTTTAAAAAACTTTTGTTCTTAAACCGTTCAAATACTTCAATAACACAGGTTTGTGATACATGAATGGAAAGCTGGTTAAATGAGGAAGTTTTTCTAAAAGCCGGAAATCACAGGTCCTGCCCATTAAGGAGTAACGCTGGAAAGAAATATCAATAAAATGTCAGGAAATTTAGAATAGCTTTCTTTTGGTAAGATATACATACTTACATTCATTCATTTTTACGTTTACTTTCAACTAGTCTTATAGTAAATTTACTCAGCTTTCGATAGGGTTCACCCCCTTTCTAGTAGTACCACCTAGGACGGAGCTACAACGATTATTCTTCTAAAAACCACGTTTGTATCGAAAAAACAATAAAACGACGTTTTCTCCCTTATGGGCGAGAATTCGGGAAATCGTCATAGAACATTTTTTGTTCCACTAAAGGTCCTCTATCACCCCTCACAATATGACTAGACATTTACGGGACACCCTGTATATGTGTGTGTGTGTGTGTGTGTGTGTGAGTGATTACAATAACGTATATTTAAAAAATGTGAGAAAGTCTTATCCTTCAATCTCTCAATTATTTTCTTTATTTGTTGACCTAGAAGTTATTCAGGTTGGGCACCAAATATTGGGGTATATGTAGAGTAGCGTGTAAATTTATTCCACTGATTACAAGGGGGTTATTACTCACTAGTTTATATAAGTTTAGTTTATGCTTATGTCTAGGTGATTTTTTTTTTCTATGATGCATCGATTTCTCGGATCATTAGCACCAGTCTATTGTTATTATATATTGTATAGGAGGATCTTTCATAATTTATTTTTCATTCATCCACGATTTTGTTTTTTTCATTTTTGGCTGTTTGCGTTGTCTTAAATTTTATAAATAGGGCTCTTCTACTACATTGTCGTTATTTAATTATAATTCTTTCTATTTTTTTTTTTTTTTGTTTAATTTCTGTTATTCTTTGTTTTTTTATTTATTTGGTAATTGTGTCAGTCGAGTGCTTCAGACATTCACTGCTTGCTTCAGATTTATGTCGGAACTAATTTCAAGCCTCATCTACTGAAGACGGTATATTTCTATATTTATTATGTAGTTTCTCTAATAGACTAAATGGGGGGGGGGTTGTTTTTGTTTTAGACTAAATTAAGGAATGGATGAAGTAATATCGATCAGTGTTGCCAATTTAACTAAAACGTTGAAGGTTTTGTAATATTGGTATTACTGCTTTGCTAGATATACGGTCGGCTTAATCTACTGTAAATTCTATTAAATTCTGTGCGGGGGGAAGGGGGTAATATTTCACACCCTTTCCTCTAGCTTCGCTATCTTCCATCGGCTACGGTTGGCTCTCTTAGTCTAGAAATAGTAGGGCGGATATTTTTATAGCAGGATTGGGATTATATTCTTGCTGTTAGTCGGGCGTAGCGTAGTACTAACCACACTATCTCCCTAGAGAATCGCATGGTCAGGAATCAGATACCTATACAGTATCTTGCTCTCGTAACCTTATGTGGGGCTGAAATCATTGTATACCCAAAGATATTGTACAACAATATGAAAGAAATGGGATCTCACAGTGTCTGGGTAGTTCTAAAAAGATTCTGGTTCATCTGTAGATGGCTGCTGCCAAAGAATTGCTTCATCCTGTAGAAATAAAATTAGTCAATGTCTACACAAAAATATTTTGGACATTCTGAGCTTTCAACAGATTCAGAACTCAGTCGTGAAGCTGGACACTATGTAGCTCTGTGGATGGTAACTGGAGCTGCTGAAATTGCTTATTGCTGAAAATAAAACCCTTTTTTGAAGGAATTGACTAGATTCATATACACAGGATGTCCCGAATTTAAATGGCAAAACATCAGGAGCTTTTAGAAGTGCTAACTATATACAGAGAGGATACAAATTATTGTTAGCAATTTAATATAATACAAAAATAATAAGAGGGAAAATAAAAGAATAAGAAATGCAGAGACAAAAAAAAATTAATACAAATAATTGTAGTGAAATATGTCACCATAAAACAAACCAAAATCAAAATGTGAGCTTAATCAAAGGAAAAAACAAACAAATGATTTGATAATGAGGTGTAGATAGTTAGCCGACGAGGCGATAAGCAGTCGGGGAATAATTTCGATTCGGCTAGGGATTTTAATCTACTATATATTTGTCAAATACCACTCACTCACTCACTCACTCACTGACCTATCATCGCCCAGCCCAAACCGCTTGATGGAAAAACTTGAAATTTTGCACGGACACTCCCTTTAGAACGTAGATGCTCCCTAAGAAAGGATTTTTTGATATTCGAATTTTTAAGTATTTTTGAGGGGTTTAAAGTTTTTGTTGGTTAGAGCAGGCAAGCCAAGGTAGCATGCGTTGCTAGGACGATAAGAGAACAGCTGTTACCGTACTGTATCTATTTCATAGTATTATTTTTAATAGAGGTTAATTTCCACTATGATGGCAGTCCTTGAATTACTACAAATAAACTGTGATTTTGTCCCTCATAGGATTTAAGCCCTGGTGATGGTCCATCCAAGGTAATAATATCCCGAACCACTTGACACAAAAATTTGAAATTTTGCACAGGAAATCCGTTTAAAATGTAAACACTCGCTAAGAAAGGGTTTTTTGATATTCAAATGTTTAAGTACTTTTAGGGGGATTTGAATTATTAAGAAGTTCCTCATCGGCTCAAAAATGGTTTGATTTTGATATCATTTGGTACAAAAATCTTTCTTCTCATTTAAAAGGTCAAGTTCATTATCCAGTTGAATCCGTTTACTGGAACATGGTTTTTGGAGCGAAATTTGTGCGAAAGATTCCTTAACGTAGAAAAACGAATGAAACCATTTTTTTAAGCGAGTTCTGTCGCCATTTACCAGAAAAATTGATATAAATACTTTTCAAAACTAATTATCTGTTTGGGCATTCAGAAACGAAGTGAATGGAAAAAAAATTGTATGAATGGTGATACAAAGTTTTCGGATCTCAGTATATTTTCTAAAATATCTCGAAAACGGTTGGGAACTCGTAGTAAGTGGAAGGCGGCTATTCGAAAGGTTACTAAATTCTCTACAATAAGATTCTGTTGTAATGTTCGGTGGGGCGATGTCAATTGAAGAGATAAGTGCTTAAAACTTCAAAGTTGTTAGTTTTATGCTTTTCACTGTGTATTTGTCTCTGTTTACCTAACTTTTTAAGCGGTTGTTTTTTGTTTTTGTTTTACTCTCCAACGGAAAAAAGTACGGTTACCTCCACATGGTGTTTCCTGGGTAACTTTGAAGTCCGTGCAATAATAAGCTGACAAAATTATGTAGTAGCGTTAATTTTGATCATATCTTATTTAACTCAATATAAAAAATACCGTGGTGAAGCACGGGTATTCAGCTAGTATCGGCCGAGGTGAAGCACGGGTATTCAGCTAGTATTGGCCGAGGTGAAGCACGGGTATTCAGCTAGTATTGGCCGAGGTGAAGCACGGGTATTCAGCTAGTATCGGCCGAGGTGAGCACGGGTATTCAGCTAGTATCGGCCGAGGTGAAGCACGGGTATTCAGCTAGTATCGGCCGTGGTGAAGCACGGGTATTCAGCTAGTTACGGCCGTGGTGAAGCACGGGTATTCAGCTAATATCGGCCGAGGTGAAGCACGGGTATTCAGCTAGTATCGGCCGAGGTGAAGCACGGGTATTCAGCTAGTATCGGCCGAGGTGAAGCACGGGTATTCAGCTAGTATCGGACGTGGTGAAGCACGGGTATTCAGCTAGTATCGGCCGAGGTGAAGCACTGGTATTCAGCTAGTATCGTCCGAGGTGAAGCACGGGTATTCAGCTAGTATCGGCCGTGGTGAATCACGGGTATTCAGCTAGTATCGGCCGTGGTGAAGCACGGGTATTCAGCTAGTATCGGCCGAGGTGAAGCACGGGTATTCAGCTAGTATCGGCCGTGGTGAAGCACGGGTATTCAGCTAGTTACGGCCGTGGTGAAGCACGGGTATTCAGCTAGTATCGGTAGTAGATAGAATACACGGGTTGAGAAGGGAGTGAGCTGTCCGAGCCTCTATAATTGGTTCCCATAATGTAAAACTGGCCGGGGTTTTGGTTATACTACGCCCGCAACACACGGCTGACGTAGTCCTCTGACGTCATCGCATGACGTCATCCCTCGGGCATCGCTCTAGGCTTCTAACAGACCGGTTTCGTTCGGTTCAATGCTCAGTATTCAATATAGAATGGACGTGTTAAGAACTCTAAAACAAAACGATCTCTTTAGACAGTATTTGAAAGATTATCCGCAAGTCACATTGAGTCAATCAAATTGTCAGCTGTTCATCGACATTCAAAAAGAAGTAGATAATCTGCAAAAGTATATTAATACTGTTAAAACAGAGTCAAAAATAAACGGTCATTATGAGAGTTGCGTTTGTACTACAGGGAATGTCGGTCCTGACACGTGTATCTGCTGTTTAATTGCCATGTCCGAGCATTGCATAAGGGTAAAACTGTCTGATTTGTACGGACGAGATGTATGTGGATTACACATGTAATAATAAAAAAAAAAAAAAAAAAAAAAAAAAAATTAAGCAATTAGACCAGTTCGCAGGATGAGAGATTAGTCTTTCTTGAGCACGAGACGATAGTGCTTCGCTCCATGGAGTTGATCACGGATTCACATATAAGTTGTTATTATATAAGTTACAATATATAATTTGTAATAAGTTGATTCGAGCAGGTCTCTACAATCAAGTGCCAACTATTGCAATTTATGAAAAAAAGTCTTTTCTCTACTTGGATGCTGAAGAATGGAATTATATCGAGCGTTTCTCATCGAGGATATTAAACTATTTTGACAACAAGAAGAAAAAGGACATAGGGAACGAGGTGGTGGAGGAGCAGGTCAGATTCAAAAATGTAGTACTGAATTTTACTAAACGTGGAAGGAACAGAGTGGTGAGGTTCGAGCACGCATATCCATGGTTTACTATAATGAATCACAGTCCGTCTCCACATCTGACAATTACATCGCCGACAGTGACCTTCAATAAGAGTGATTGCATCAAACTGTGTTCTCAAATAGAAAAAGTGACAGACTCTCTCCGCTTATTAGACAAAGTTGTAAAACTGGTTTATTCTCAATACTGTAATGAACTAATTGAACCTCTAGATTTGAGCATTAATACAAATACTTTGCTTAACAACTTGTTAACTAATTCTCATAATAAATAAATGGTTTTAAACATATTTGTTTTTGTTTCATTTTTTTTTTCTCCATTACCTCCAGAAAATAAAGGTGATATAGCCATAAGTTAATTACATATTCAAGGTTTTACATTGGAAAAATACAATTAAAGAATACAATAATGCAAATAAATTAGTAAGGCAGCAGCAAGAGGATTACAAGTGGAACTCTCAATGCGGAGATTGGATGACCCTGGGAGGTAAAAGCGTACGATGAGAGCAACGATCGTTGAAAAACCTGAAGCTGTTTCAGGAGTTTAAATCACTTGTCTATACGCCTCTTTACGATAATAGCTCAGACCTTGTTAGGAACATCTGAGTAATGAGTGCATATGTCAAAGAAATTAGCAACAATGTTGGCAATGGCTCTACAGAGGCAATGTCATTAGCAAGTTCAATTTTTCGCGTCGACATAAAAAAGGGAATACACGACGGAGCGTCCTTATCCGGAGGTAAGTTATTAATACAATTTGTTTGAATATCCTTTGCACAAGAAGACGGAAAGTTTAATTAAATTGTGCTTAGCTTGCAGCGTTTCCCCCACCTCTTCAGGAGCTCCTATAAAGGCACTCTGCCTGTTAGCGGAGTCACACAAGTTGAAGCTCCGACGACTCAATCGTAAGTACGCTTGTTTCTTGTTATCGTTGTGTAAAACCAATTTATACATAATCTAATAAATATGAAATATATAAACTATTTAGGAACATTTTTATAAATTACTTTATGTGTCTTTTTCCAGATGTCCATGTTTGATAAACTTAAAGGCCTGCCCATCTACAAAAGAGTCAGCGAGTTAAAGAAAGGGGAGAAATACAACATTATCCATTTTTCGAAGACTACAACTGAACATGGAGATTGCATACAAGCGATACTAAGCGTAAACGAGGAGGCCATTCTGTACAAAGTGTTCCTCCCCAAACGTTATCTCTTGTGTATTAGCGACAAAGATATCCGAGAATATAAGAGCGGTGAGTACAGAAATCAGTATTATAAGAATTAAATAATTTGAACGAATACATCTAACCACTTGTTTGTTTTAGGTGAACTGTCTATGTCATTTGACGGAACGGTAAATAAAAGCCATGTGATCACATTTTACAAGATGACTTAAGGAAAACGACAAAGAACAGTCGAAAGGGGTAATTGTAAATATGAATAATAGTAATAAAATGTATTTGTGTTCACAATGTGGACTTTTACTAAATAGCTGGAAACATAAATGTAAATGGTCGTTGATAACGTGTAAAATGTGTGGTAGAGAAAACAGCCAACAGAATTATAAAAGACATTTGACAAGTTGTAAAGGTTCCAAAGCGATTACAGAGACTGAAACGACCACATCAGAAATGCACTCATATCAACCGCCGAAGAAAAAGAAAAAAACAATATTTGACAAGACTTTACGAGATCAAACGTTATTAGATGTAAATAACATTATTATAACAGCCATTAACGACACGGTTGTCGACATTTATATCAAGAATGACAACAATAATTATATTCCAAAAGATTTTCTCGAATTTGTTAAAATTAAATTAGTAAATATTTTAAATGAATACATTTCTAAATGGAATAATTTAAAAATTATTATCTTATTAGAATGTACATATAAAAAAGATTGTAACAAAAAAATGATTGAACGCACAGATATTAATTTTAAAACTAAAATGCAAATTTTAGATAAATCTGCTAATTTAGATAAATTTATAACAAATGCGTATAATAAAATTCTAACAGAAATAGACGAATTTTTAATAAAAGGATCAGGATGGTCTTTTGTATCGACAAATTATCTATGTTTGCGCTTATGTAAATACTCTCCTCTAAATGCAAATAGCTTTATTCCGCTTCCAAAAGTTATTAAAAACAAGCATGCTGTAATAAATGTACAAAATAAAAATAGTAATGACTGTTTTCGACTGGCAATTTTAAGTAAAAGCATCGGTTCCAATGATCCAAAATCCTACAAGAACGTGCAAAGTATTTATTCATTTGAAGGTATTTCATATCCCACCTCCTTTAAAGACGTTTCAAAATTTGAAAAATTTAATAATGTATCCATCAATATTTTTTCACTAGATGATAACAATAAAATATATCCTTTGCGAATTAGTAAAAAAGAAACTTATAATGAGGTTTTTGATCTTTTATTTTTAGAAAAGGATAATAATAGTGATTATTGTTTAATAGTGAACCTATCGAGACTCGTGTCTCCACAGATCTCACGGGGAAAGATTTCATATGTTATTTGTCGGAGATGCTTTACATCTTATGCGAAAAACTACATTACACGTAAAGGTCAAAATGCACAGGAGCGCTTAAAGGATCATGAGTTGTTTGGCAGACGTCACAAGAGCGTTAGATCTGAATTTCCTAAAGAGGATTATATTATGTTTAAACATGTTGAATTCACACAGGATATTAAAATTGTAGCATATGCCGATTTCGAAACGTTTTTATTGCCAATATCAGGTACAAATCCAAACCCCTTAACGTCTTGGACACGACCTCTGCAAAGTCATCAAGTTTTTTCCACGGCAATATTGATAAAGGCTTCCATCCCAGGATTCGATAGTGAGCCTATTGTTTACACCGGTAGTGATTGTATGACACGTTTTATGAACACTCTACAATCGTTAGCACATAAAGCCGATGAAATATATAACAAGATAAATCCGATCGAAACATTAAGCGATGCACAAAAACACTACTTCGATACTGCAAATAAATGCGTTTTATGTCAAAATGAATTGAGTGAGGGGGATAAAGTCAAACATCATTGTCATATGACATCAAAATTTATTGGACCTGCACATAGCTCATGTAATTTGCGTGCCGCTAAACCGAACTTCGTCCCCGTTTTTCTACACAATTTTTCTAATTTTGATTCTCACTTTCTTGTTAAATATCTTGGAATAGATCAGGGTGATGTTGAAATAATACCTAGTAATGGTGAAAGATATATGAGTATTAGTAAGACATTCGTTGGCTGTAAGACTAAAATCAGATTTGTAGATTCTTATAATTTTTTAGCATCTAGTTTAGAGACTTTGGTTAAAAATATGAAATCCGATTCCGTCAATCTCTGCCACACATTTCCCCATTTAAAACAGCTAATAAACGATGAATATAAACTTTCATTAATTAGTCAAAAGGGCATGTATCCATATAATTATATGGATTCATATGATAAACTCAATGAAACACAATTGCCTCACAAGGATAGTTTTTATAATTCACTAACTAAAAAACATATTAGTGACGAGGATTATGCACATGCTCAATTAGTTTGGTCTACCTTTAACATAAAAAATATGCGAGAATATACAGAACTTTATATTAAATCAGATGTTGTTCTGCTTTGTGAGGTTTTTGAAATTTTCAGAAGTCTTTCTTTAAAGATATATGGCTTAGATCCAGCTTGGTGTTACACACTACCGCAACTAGCGTGGAACGCAATGTTGCGAATGACTAAAATTAAACTTTCATTGTTAAAAGATTTGGATATGATTCTTTTTATCGAAAAAGGACTACGAGGTGGACTCGTTCAAGTTGTTACTCGACACGCTAAAGCAAACAATCCTTATATTGCCGATTATGATCCCAACAAACCAATTAGTTACATACTTTATGTAGATGTAAACAATTTATACGGATATGCAATGGCTAAATCTCTTCCATATGATGGGTTTGAATGGATAGATGAGGATATTAATATTTTAGAAATCCCCGAAGATTCTGAATTTGGATATATATTAGATGTTGACGTGTCATATCCTCTGGAAATTCACGACTTGCATTCTCAGTTCCCCTTACTACCAGAAACAAGACCTCCACCTCATAGCAAAAATAATAAATTAATGACTACACTTCTTCCCAAATCCCGCTATATTGTACACTACGAAAATTTAAAACAGGCTGTAAAACTCGGACTAAAAATACAAAATATTAACCGTATTTTAAAATTTAAACAAAAAAAATGGCTAGTACCATATATTGAAGTAAATTCTCAAGATAGATCTCGTGCTAAAACAACCTTCGAGTCTGATTTCTATAAAATCATGGTTAACAGTGTGTTTGGTAAAAGTATGGAGAATATTCGAAATCGGATAGACATTAGAACATAGATCTCGTGCTAAAACAACCTTCGAGTCTGATTTCTATAAAATCATGGTTAACAGTGTGTTTGGTAAAAGTATGGAGAATATTCGAAATCGGATAGACATTAGAACATAGATCTCGTGCTAAAACAACCTTCGAGTCTGATTTCTATAAAATCATGGTTAACAGTGTGTTTGGTAAAAGTATGGAGAATATTCGAAATCGGATAGACATTAGAACATAGATCTCGTGCTAAAACAACCTTCGAGTCTGATTTCTATAAAATCATGGTTAACAGTGTGTTTGGTAAAAGTATGGAGAATATTCGAAATCGGATAGACATTAGAACATAGATCTCGTGCTAAAACAACCTTCGAGTCTGATTTCTATAAAATCATGGTTAACAGTGTGTTTGGTAAAAGTATGGAGAATATTCGAAATCGGATAGACATTAGAACATAGATCTCGTGCTAAAACAACCTTCGAGTCTGATTTCTATAAAATCATGGTTAACAGTGTGTTTGGTAAAAGTATGGAGAATATTCGAAATCGGATAGACATTAGAACATAGATCTCGTGCTGAAACAACCTTCGAGTCTGATTTCTATAAAATCATGGTTAACAGTGTGTTTGGTAAAAGTATGGAGAATATTCGAAATCGGATAGACATTAGAACATAGATCTCGTGCTAAAACAACCTTCGAGTCTGATTTCTATAAAATCATGGTTAACAGTGTGTTTGGTAAAAGTATGGAGAATATTCGAAATCGGATAGACATTAGAATCGTGACAAGTGAGTCAAAATTAAATAAACTTGTAAAAAAACCAAACTTTAAAGATAGACAAATATTTGCCAAAAATGTTGTAGCAGTTCATATGGAGAAAGAAAAAATAATTTTTAATAAACCTATTTATGTCGGCTTTTCGATATTAGAATTGAGTAAAACGTTAATGTATGACTATCACTATAATGTGTTTATAAAACAATATGGTATTGAAAACATAAAATTGTGTTATAGTGACACTGATTCCTTTATATATCAAATAAATACAAATAATATTTATGAGGATATTGAAAATGATCTGCATTATCATTTCGATACCAGCAATTATCCCGATTCGCATCACTGTTATTCTTCGACAAATAAAAAGGTAGTCGGTTTATTGAAGGATGAAACCGCCGGTGATCCGATAGTTGAATTTGTAGGTTTAAGACCAAAAATGTACTCTTATATTACGAATAACGCTTGTCTATTAACAAAGGCTAAAGGAATTAAAAAATGTGTTGTAAATGAGTTTACTTTTGATGATTACAAACAAAGGCTAACTAGTAATGAGACTATGTATTCATCATTTCAAGCTATTCAATCAAAAAATCACTGTGTAAAAACAGTGTTAATCAACAAAATGTCATTAAATTCATTAGATGAGAAGCGTTTTATATTAGAAAATCCCATTGACACTCTTCCTTATGGACATCATTTATGTAAAGTACAACTAGATTAGCACGAAAAACTATTCTGAAAACGTTTATGTGTAATATGTCATGGAACAACAATAGTAGACTAAAACTGTTCTGACCCCAGTTTCCTGAGGAAGAAGGGTCAGATCTTGCCTTTTTACTCTACAACAACCATGTATTTAACAAATATGTGAAATGTTTATGTTAAAAACTTTGTAAATCATCTAATAACAAACGTTTATATACTACAAACGTTTATGCCTAATATGTTATGTAATAACAATAGCGTAAATACGATTGACTGTATGTATATAATCATTAGGTCTAGTTATATGGTTTATTGTTAGAGAAAAATTATCTAAAACTTTTATTAGCTAATAAGTATGAAAAAGCATGTATGAAAAAGGTTTATATTAAAAACTGTTTTAACTCATGTATTAACAATATATACATTAGACTTAGTCATATGCTGTTTGGATATAAACAAATATAAAATTATGTCAAACGTTTATTAAAGCATAATCATTTATACAATATCACTTTTCTTTATCCATGATTTTTCATCGAGACCCAACCATTTAACATACATTTTATTTCCTTTCTTTTTCAATATCTTCTCAATCAAATAGACATCAGGATATTTAACTTTTTGAAGTTCTTCTGAATAGAATGCGCCTTCAATGCGTTGATTTTTCAAATCACTCAAGAGGTAAGTATATGGATTTGTTTTTTGCACTCTGCTTATTTTAAATATCTCTGCAGACCAGTTCGGAGTATAGCCTTTTGAAAATATTGTTTTACGTTTTGATATTCTCACATAATCATCTTCATTAAACCTTTGCTTATTTGCTCTCTTATTGTCGGATTTCAGATACACCTTCTCCAATAAATAATTTTCAACTTTCTTGGAATTTACATCGATCGGTCTCATACCAAGCGTTCTATGGAATGAAGAATTATACTCCTGCAACAGTTTTGATAAAATATCCCAAAATTTATAATTGCCTCTCAAGCTAAATGCCTTCCACATTTTTGATTTTAGCGTCCTATTAAATCTCTCTACTATAGAAGCTTTCATATTCGAAAAAGTCGAATAATGATTGATGTCATACTTTTCCATTAGCGATTTGAACTTTGAATTGTAAAACTCTTTGCCGAAATCACTTTGAATGTTTTTTGGAACCTGATTGCTCGATTTAATCACACTTTGCATGGCATTTGCTACCTCTTCCCCAGTTTTTCTTTTTATCGGAACAGCCCATGCATATTTGGAAAACGTGTCAATTATTGTCAATAAGTAATTATATCCTTTGTTTTCTCTCGCATAAGGTATCATTTCGACGAGATCGATTTGCCACAGATCATTTTTCTCCTTTACAACAACTTTTCTTCTCGGATAATTCTTGCGTGCAGATCTGTGCAATTCTTCAACCACTTGTTTCTTCACCGCCGACTCCATTATACTGACGTTTTTTGAAAAGCTTTTAAGAAACCTAATGTCACGACATCTGTTTATTTTATAGGTTCTCCGACGTTCGATATTCTCCTACCATGAGAATCATACATATCCCCACTCAAAATTATTGTATTATTGTTTAAATATTCTTTTGTTACTACGTCATAATCATCGATTGGAGGAGAACAATTAACGAGTCTTTTTCCCCCTCCATCTATATAATTTCCAGGCCAATTTTTCAACTCTGTATAAAACAAAGCTAAATTGTCTGCATAAATTTTGTTTACGCCATCGTGCGAGGCCAGAGGTAGGGCAACATTAACAATTCTTAATTTGTTAGCATCAATATGTTTCTCCGACTTTAAATTGCTAAAGGGGAAAAAGTCTTTTCTATACTTTGACATTTTCTTTGCTACATGCGATCCGAACTTGTTTACGGTCATGATGACACTGCGAGAGATTGTATACTAGTATACTATATTATCCTCACGTAATGATGACACTGCGAGAGATTGTATACTAGTATACTATATTATCCTCACGTAATGATGACACTGCGAGAGATTGTATACTAGTATACTATATTATCCTCACGTAATGATGACACTGCGAGAGATTGTATACTAGTATACTATATTATCCTCACGTAATGATGACACTGCGAGAGATTGTATACTAGTATACTATATTATCCTCACGTAATGATGACACTGCGAGAGATTGTATACTAGTATACTATATTATCCTCGCGTAATGATGACACTGCGAGAGATTGTATACTAGTATACTATATTATCCTCACGTAATGATGACACTGCGAGAGATTGTATACTAGTATACTATATTATCCTCGCGTAATGATGACACTGCGAGAGATTGTATACTAGTATACTATATTATCCTCACGTAATGATGACACTGCGAGAGATTGTATACTAGTATACTATATTATCCTCGCGTAATGATGACACTGCGAGAGATTGTATACTAGTATACTATATTATCCTCACGTAATGATGACACTGCGAGAGATTGTATACTAGTATACTATATTATCCTCGCGTAATGATGACACTGCGAGAGATTGTATACTAGTATACTATATTATCCTCACGTAATGATGACACTGCGAGAGATTGTATACTAGTATACTATATTATCCTCACGTAATGATGACACTGCGAGAGATTGTATACTAGTATACTATATTATCCTCGCGTAATGATGACACTGCGAGAGATTGTATACTAGTATACTATATTATCCTCACGTAATGATGACACTGCGAGAGATTGTATACTAGTATACTATATTATCCTCGCGTAATGATGACACTGCGAGAGATTGTATACTAGTATACTATATTATCCTCACGTAATGATGACACTGCGAGAGATTGTATACTAGTATACTATATTATCCTCACGTAATGATGACACTGCGAGAGATTGTATACTAGTATACTATATTATCCTCACGTAATGATGACACTGCGAGAGATTGTATACTAGTATACTATATTATCCTCGCGTAATGATGACACTGCGAGAGATTGTATACTAGTATACTATATTATCCTCGCGTAATGATGACACTGCGAGAGATTGTATACTAGTATACTATATTATCCTCACGTAATGATGACACTGCGAGAGATTGTATACTAGTATACTATATTATCCTCACGTAATGATGACACTGCGAGAGATTGTATACTAGTATACTATATTATCCTCACGTAATGATGACACTGCGAGAGATTGTATACTAGTATACTATATTATCCTCGCGTAATGATGACACTGCGAGAGATTGTATACTAGTATACTATATTATCCTCGCGTAATGATGACACTGCGAGAGATTGTATACTAGTATACTATATTATCCTCACGTAATGATGACACTGCGAGAGATTGTATACTAGTATACTATATTATCCTCACGTAATGATGACACTGCGAGAGATTGTATACTAGTATACTATATTATCCTCGCGTAATGATGACACTGCGAGAGATTGTATACTAGTATACTATATTATCCTCACGTAATGATGACACTGCGAGAGATTGTATACTAGTATACTATATTATCCTCACGTAATGATGACACTGCGAGAGATTGTATACTAGTATACTATATTATCCTCGCGTAATGATGACACTGCGAGAGATTGTATACTAGTATACTATATTATCCTCACGTAATGATGACACTGCGAGAGATTGTATACTAGTATACTATATTATCCTCACGTAATGATGACACTGCGAGAGATTGTATACTAGTATACTATATTATCCTCGCGTAATGATGACACTGCGAGAGATTGTATACTAGTATACTATATTATCCTCGCGTAATGATGACACTGCGAGAGATTGTATACTAGTATACTATATTATCCTCACGTAATGATGACACTGCGAGAGATTGTATACTAGTATACTATATTATCCTCGCGTAATGATGACACTGCGAGAGATTGTATACTAGTATACTATATTATCCTCACGTAATGATGACACTGCGAGAGATTGTATACTAGTATACTATATTATCCTCACGTAATGATGACACTGCGAGAGATTGTATACTAGTATACTATATTATCCTCGCGTAATGATGACACTGCGAGAGATTGTATACTAGTATACTATATTATCCTCACGTAATGATGACACTGCGAGAGATTGTATACTAGTATACTATATTATCCTCACGTAATGATGACACTGCGAGAGATTGTATACTAGTATACTATATTATCCTCACGTAATGATGACACTGCGAGAGATTGTATACTAGTATACTATATTATCCTCACGTAATGATGACACTGCGAGAGATTGTATACTAGTATACTATATTATCCTCGCGTAATGATGACACTGCGAGAGATTGTATACTAGTATACTATATTATCCTCGCGTAATGATGACACTGCGAGAGATTGTATACTAGTATACTATATTATCCTCGCGTAATGATGACACTGCGAGAGATTGTATACTAGTATACTATATTGTCCTCGCGTAATGATGACACTGCGAGAGATTGTATACTAGTATACTATATTATCCTCGCGTAATGATGACACTGCGAGAGATTGTATACTAGTATACTATATTATCCTCGCGTAATGGTGACACTGCGAGAGATTGTATACTAGTATACTATATTATCCTCGCGTAATGATGACACTGCGAGAGATTGTATACTAGTATACTATATTATCCTCGCGTAATGATGACACTGCGAGAGATTGTATACTAGTATACTATATTATCCTCGCGTAATGATGACACTGCGAGAGATTGTATACTAGTATACTATATTATCCTCGCGTAATGATGACACTGCGAGAGATTGTATACTAGTATACTATATTATCCTCGCGTAATGATGACACTGCGAGAGATTGTATACTAGTATACTATATTATCCTCACGTAATGATGACACTGCGAGAGATTGTATACTAGTATACTATATTATCCTCACGTAATGATGACACTGCGAGAGATTGTATACTAGTATACTATATTATCCTCGCGTAATGATGACACTGCGAGAGATTGTATACTAGTATACTATATTATCCTCACGTAATGATGACACTGCGAGAGATTGTATACTAGTATACTATATTATCCTCACGTAATGATGACACTGCGAGAGATTGTATACTAGTATACTATATTATCCTCACGTAATGATGACACTGCGAGAGATTGTATACTAGTATACTATATTATCCTCACGTAATGATGACACTGCGAGAGATTGTATACTAGTATACTATATTATCCTCGCGTAATGATGACACTGCGAGAGATTGTATACTAGTATACTATATTATCCTCACGTAATGATGACACTGCGAGAGATTGTATACTAGTATACTATATTATCCTCACGTAATGATGACACTGCGAGAGATTGTATACTAGTATACTATATTATCCTCACGTAATGATGACACTGCGAGAGATTGTATACTAGTATACTATATTATCCTCACGTAATGATGACACTGCGAGAGATTGTATACTAGTATACTATATTATCCTCACGTAATGATGACACTGCGAGAGATTGTATACTAGTATACTATATTATCCTCACGTAATGATGACACTGCGAGAGATTGTATACTAGTATACTATATTATCCTCACGTAATGATGACACTGCGAGAGATTGTATACTAGTATACTATATTATCCTCACGTAATGATGACACTGCGAGAGATTGTATACTAGTATACTATATTATCCTCACGTAATGATGACACTGCGAGAGATTGTATACTAGTATACTATATTATCCTCGCGTAATGATGACACTGCGAGAGATTGTATACTAGTATACTATATTATCCTCACGTAATGATGACACTGCGAGAGATTGTATACTAGTATACTATATTATCCTCACGTAATGATGACACTGCGAGAGATTGTATACTAGTATACTATATTATCCTCGCGTAATGATGACACTGCGAGAGATTGTATACTAGTATACTATATTATCCTCACGTAATGATGACACTGCGAGAGATTGTATACTAGTATACTATATTATCCTCGCGTAATGATGACACTGCAAGAGATTGTATACTAGTATACTATATTATCCTCACGTAATGATGACACTGCGAGAGATTGTATACTAGTATACTATATTATCCTCGCGTAATGATGACACTGCGAGAGATTGTATACTAGTATACTATATTATCCTCACGTAATGATGACACTGCGAGAGATTGTATACTAGTATACTATATTATCCTCACGTAATGATGACACTGCGAGAGATTGTATACTAGTATACTATATTATCCTCACGTAATGATGACACTGCGAGAGATTGTATACTAGTATACTATATTATCCTCACGTAATGATGACACTGCGAGAGATTGTATACTAGTATACTATATTATCCTCACGTAATGATGACACTGCGAGAGATTGTATACTAGTATACTATATTATCCTCGCGTAATGATGACACTGCAAGAGATTGTATACTAGTATACTATATTATCCTCACGTAATGATGACACTGCGAGAGATTGTATACTAGTATACTATATTATCCTCACGTAATGATGACACTGCGAGAGATTGTATACTAGTATACTATATTATCCTCGCGTAATGATGACACTGCGAGAGATTGTATACTAGTATACTATATTATCCTCACGTAATGATGACACTGCGAGAGATTGTATACTAGTATACTATATTATCCTCGCGTAATGATGACACTGCGAGAGATTGTATACTAGTATACTATATTATCCTCACGTAATGATGACACTGCGAGAGATTGTATACTAGTATACTATATTATCCTCACGTAATGATGACACTGCGAGAGATTGTATACTAGTATACTATATTATCCTCACGTAATGATGACACTGCGAGAGATTGTATACTAGTATACTATATTATCCTCACGTAATGATGACACTGCGAGAGATTGTATACTAGTATACTATATTATCCTCACGTAATGATGACACTGCGAGAGATTGTATACTAGTATACTATATTATCCTCACGTAATGATGACACTGCGAGAGATTGTATACTAGTATACTATATTATCCTCACGTAATGATGACACTGCGAGAGATTGTATACTAGTATACTATATTATCCTCGCGTAATGATGACACTGCGAGAGATTGTATACTAGTATACTATATTATCCTCACGTAATGATGACACTGCGAGAGATTGTATACTAGTATACTATATTATCCTCGCGTAATGATGACACTGCGAGAGATTGTATACTAGTATACTATATTATCCTCGCGTAATGATGACACTGCGAGAGATTGTATACTAGTATACTATATTATCCTCACGTAATGATGACACTGCGAGAGATTGTATACTAGTATACTATATTATCCTCACGTAATGATGACACTGCGAGAGATTGTATACTAGTATACTATATTATCCTCACGTAATGATGACACTGCGAGAGATTGTATACTAGTATACTATATTATCCTCGCGTAATGATGACACTGCGAGAGATTGTATACTAGTATACTATATTATCCTCACGTAATGATGACACTGCGAGAGATTGTATACTAGTATACTATATTATCCTCACGTAATGATGACACTGCGAGAGATTGTATACTAGTATACTATATTATCCTCACGTAATGATGACACTGCGAGAGATTGTATACTAGTATACTATATTATCCTCACGTAATGATGACACTGCGAGAGATTGTATACTAGTATACTATATTATCCTCACGTAATGATGACACTGCGAGAGATTGTATACTAGTATACTATATTATCCTCACGTAATGATGACACTGCGAGAGATTGTATACTAGTATACTATATTATCCTCACGTAATGATGACACTGCGAGAGATTGTATACTAGTATACTATATTATCCTCACGTAATGATGACACTGCGAGAGATTGTATACTAGTATACTATATTATCCTCACGTAATGATGACACTGCGAGAGATTGTATACTAGTATACTATATTATCCTCACGTAATGATGACACTGCGAGAGATTGTATACTAGTATACTATATTATCCTCACGTAATGATGACACTGCGAGAGATTGTATACTAGTATACTATATTATCCTCGCGTAATGATGACACTGCGAGAGATTGTATACTAGTATACTATATTATCCTCACGTAATGATGACACTGCGAGAGATTGTATACTAGTATACTATATTATCCTCACGTAATGATGACACTGCGAGAGATTGTATACTAGTATACTATATTATCCTCGCGTAATGATGACACTGCGAGAGATTGTATACTAGTATACTATATTATCCTCACGTAATGATGACACTGCGAGAGATTGTATACTAGTATACTATATTATCCTCCCGTAATGATGACACTGCGAGAGATTGTATACTAGTATACTATATTATCCTCGCGTAATGATGACACTGCGAGAGATTGTATACTAGTATACTATATTATCCTCACGTAATGATGACACTGCGAGAGATTGTATACTAGTATACTATATTATCCTCACGTAATGATGACACTGCGAGAGATTGTATACTAGTATACTATATTATCCTCACGTAATGATGACACTGCGAGAGATTGTATACTAGTATACTATATTATCCTCACGTAATGATGACACTGCGAGAGATTGTATACTAGTATACTATATTATCCTCACGTAATGATGACACTGCGAGAGATTGTATACTAGTATACTATATTATCCTCGCGTAATGATGACACTGCGAGAGATTGTATACTAGTATACTATATTATCCTCGCGTAATGATGACACTGCGAGAGATTGTATACTAGTATACTATATTATCCTCACGTAATGATGACACTGCGAGAGATTGTATACTAGTATACTATATTATCCTCGCGTAATGATGACACTGCGAGAGATTGTATACTAGTATACTATATTATCCTCGCGTAATGATGACACTGCGAGAGATTGTATACTAGTATACTATATTATCCTCACGTAATGATGACACTGCGAGAGATTGTATACTAGTATACTATATTATCCTCGCGTAATGATGACACTGCGAGAGATTGTATACTAGTATACTATATTATCCTCGCGTAATGATGACACTGCGAGAGATTGTATACTAGTATACTATATTATCCTCACGTAATGATGACACTGCGAGAGATTGTATACTAGTATACTATATTATCCTCACGTAATGATGACACTGCGAGAGATTGTATACTAGTATACTATATTATCCTCGCGTAATGATGACACTGCGAGAGATTGTATACTAGTATACTATATTATCCTCGCGTAATGATGACACTGCGAGAGATTGTATACTAGTATACTATATTATCCTCACGTAATGATGACACTGCGAGAGATTGTATACTAGTATACTATATTATCCTCACGTAATGATGACACTGCGAGAGATTGTATACTAGTATACTATATTATCCTCACGTAATGATGACACTGCGAGAGATTGTATACTAGTATACTATATTATCCTCACGTAATGATGACACTGCGAGAGATTGTATACTAGTATACTATATTATCCTCACGTAATGATGACACTGCGAGAGATTGTATACTAGTATACTATATTATCCTCACGTAATGATGACACTGCGAGAGATTGTATACTAGTATACTATATTATCCTCACGTAATGATGACACTGCGAGAGATTGTATACTAGTATACTATATTATCCTCACGTAATGATGACACTGCGAGAGATTGTATACTAGTATACTATATTATCCTCACGTAATGATGACACTGCGAGAGATTGTATACTAGTATACTATATTATCCTCACGTAATGATGACACTGCGAGAGATTGTATACTAGTATACTATATTATCCTCGCGTAATGATGACACTGCGAGAGATTGTATACTAGTATACTATATTATCCTCACGTAATGATGACACTGCGAGAGATTGTATACTAGTATACTATATTATCCTCACGTAATGATGACACTGCGAGAGATTGTATACTAGTATACTATATTATCCTCACGTAATGATGACACTGCGAGAGATTGTATACTAGTATACTATATTATCCTCACGTAATGATGACACTGCGAGAGATTGTATACTAGTATACTATATTATCCTCACGTAATGATGACACTGCGAGAGATTGTATACTAGTATACTATATTATCCTCGCGTAATGATGACACTGCGAGAGATTGTATACTAGTATACTATATTATCCTCGCGTAATGATGACACTGCGAGAGATTGTATACTAGTATACTATATTATCCTCACGTAATGATGACACTGCGAGAGATTGTATACTAGTATACTATATTATCCTCGCGTAATGATGACACTGCGAGAGATTGTATACTAGTATACTATATTATCCTCACGTAATGATGACACTGCGAGAGATTGTATACTAGTATACTATATTATCCTCGCGTAATTCTTCAATGATAGATTCAATTTCATTTCCATGTCCTTCATGTCCGACTTGAGACGAAGCTATGAGCAATCTGAGCCTATCCACCAATTCATTAGGATCATTCCAATATTCGTATACGGGTTTAGTAGCATACATAAGTCCAGTTCCTTTTTTTGTTTTATACGAGCGGAGTGAAGACACTCTGCTCCTTGAAGGAGTGCTAGCGGAGGCTGAACTACCGTACGGACTCAACTGCGTTGATGAAAATAGCTTGGATATTACATTTTTATATTTCATAGATCTCGTTCCTTGTAGTCCAAACTCTTTACTATAACCTCTTCTGTGTGCATTTGTTGACACTAATATAGCTTTGTAATTTTTGAGATCCTGATTCGTATAATTCTGTGGATTTTTCAAATAGAGTAGCTCAAGTAATCCGGGCGTTCCCTCATAATATTTACCATTAATAGAAACATCATCACTATTTGTGTAGAGTTGAATGTCGGTCGAATCGCCGATTGCGAGTTGCCCCCTCGGGAGAACGCGAATCCCGTAACGTAAATCTCTTTCATCCATTACTTTTTTACCTCCCCTGAACAATCCCGCTAAATATTCTTTTTGCAAAGGTCCGGCAGAACGTAAATTTTCTTCGAGTTCCTCGTCTCCCTGTGGCGTTTTTACATACTCTCTGACTTGTTCAACGACAGGATCTTCCGTTTCAAATATTTCCATTTCCCTTTTGATTTCCGGTTCTAATTCGATTTCATGTGACACGGCCATGGGAGGAGTCGCTGACGTTTGAACAGGTGTCTCATCCGTGGACGGCGGTGGGATCATTGTCGATCGACGATAAATAGTCGGCGTTTGTGTCTCTACACTCGTCGTCGGCTCCCATGAAAATGAGTCGATAAGCTTTGTCGGTCTCTCGAATAGCGGCTGAGTGATTATTGTTTTCTTCTTGGAAACATGCTGCTTAATATCCTCCAGAGGTTGAAGTATGGGAGAAAAAAACTTTTGGCGTTCTACTTGAACATCTTCTAGTCCGCGTTTTAACGATTTGAATTTATCCCTTAGAACCTCACTAGTTTTTATAATTTCACGAGTCACATTTGGATCCATGGTTCTAAATGATAAATATATCATCACCGCAGTCCCTTATATATCTACAATGAATGTATCGAGTCCCTTACGAAATCGACCATTATTTATATCTCTATTTTTGTCAATAACGAGAAAACCAAAAGGTTCCTCCCAACATAATGAACATATGTCCTTGAAAACGCTAAAGTTAAAGTCCGGATTGCTCAAATGTTCTTCATATATATGTTTTAAACTAAGTTCGTCTTGTTTAAATACTATTAAAAAGTTTGCATTGCATCTGATGAGGTGTCTCGGAATACACACATAACTCTGTGTCAAATAAAAACAATCTAGGTTGTTATGTCGACCATAGGTGAAGTATTTTTTTATATTATCCTGATCTTCCATCGTAATGTCGTCGAAAATACAGACAGAGTTAGTTCGGATCTCATCGGGTGGATCTGTTACGTTTTCAAAGACCTGGAAACTAATTTCGGGAACTTCATTTAAAACCGAATTTAAATAAAGGTATTTGGGTTGAGTGAGGGTCTTTCCAAATATATATACATTTTCAAATTTTAAACCATTTGGATTCAATAAAAGACTAATTATGACATTGGTTTTTCCACAATTTGATGGGCCACATATTATAGATCTTATAGAATTGGGTAATAGAGAACCGTGTCTTGATTCAGCTTCATTTTTCTCTGATAAAATTCTTACTACTGGAAAACATTCTTCTTGTTTGACTAACTTCATTCTGTCATCGATCGACTAATCTTCGTCTATAAATAGCCACGAGACTGTGGTTTTTTAGAACAGTATGCTTCGAAAAGGACACAGAGGAAGAGGTTTAGTAAACAGTCTCATAAACAAACTACCCATTGAATTACATCTTCCAGGCTATCAATACTGTGGACCAGGTACCAAATTGGAAAAGCGCTTAGCTAGAGGTGACAGTGGAATAAACGAACTAGATAGAGCCTGCAAAGAGCATGACATAGCATATAATCGTCATAAGGATTTAGAACTTCGACGACAAGCAGACAAAATACTCGCTGAAAAGGCTTGGCAGCGCGTTTCCGCTAAAGACTCTTCGAGGGGGGAGAGGATTAATGCTTTTTTGGTTACGAATGCGATGAAGGCAAAGGGAAAAATAGGATTTGGTATCCGCCGTCAGACAAGGAAGAAGACTAGTTTTAAAAATCTTGTTAAATCGGCGAGTGTTAATGATGTTTCTTCTATAATAAAAGCGTCAAAGGTGGCTTATAAAAAAGCTAAAACACATCTGAATGGGAAAGCAATACCTTCAGCACCAAGAGTTCTTCCCTTACCAAAAATGGGTGGGTTTTTACCATTTCTCGTGCCCATTATGGCCGGTTTATCAGCAATCGGTTCTTTGGCCGGAGGTGCTGCGAGTGTGGCTAAGGCGGTTAATGAAGCAAGAGCGGCTAAGCAAAAGTTAGATGAACAAAAGAGACATAACATGACGATGGAAACGCAGAAAATTGGAAATGGACTATATTTGAAACCTTATAAAAAAGGCTATGGTCTGTTTATAGGAGGAGCAAGGACAAAGCGAACCAGGCGTATTTGACTACCTCAAAGAGCATTAACCGATGCAGAGTTATACCGCGCAGCTAAACAATTACGTATTCCTCATTTCCGAGGAGTATTTATGATTGACACCTTACCCGATTCTCCTCCAAAGAAACGGGAGTCAGCTATTGTAAACCTGGAACCGAGCTCTAAGAGGGGCTCACACTGGATATGTTACGTTAAAAAAAATAATGATGTCGCATATTTCGATTCGTTCGGCAACTTAAAACCACCACCCCAACTATTGAAGTATTTTTCTTCATCAAACATTACGTATAATAGACATCGATACCAAAAATGGAATACTCCGGTCTGCGGTCATCTTTGTCTCCAGTATTTAGCCGATAATTCTTGAACATTTTGATCATTATTCATTATGAGCTACTCAGTGACGTTAACTGGAAATTCCAGTGAGCTTCGAGCCAACTTTTTACCACCGTTAGAATTGAATGAGTCTTACACTATAGGCTTGTTGTCGTTTGATGCGTACAACACCATTGCGAACATAAAGACGGATTTGAATGACAGGTTTTACATCGGTGACTTGGCAATTCAAATACCCGAAGGTTCATATGACCTTGATGCTATCGAATCTTTTTTACGCGAAACTCTTTCTCACCTCGATCCCGCCATCGTCTTTATGCTAAGAGGAAATCCTAGTACTCTCAAGTCGGAGATAAAAACTAACAAAGTGATTTATTTTAATTTTTCGTCCAAGCCTAATTGCGTCGGTCCTCTATTAGGTTTTACTCATCCGAATTACCTCCTTCAACCTTCGAGTCGCTATGTCGAATCGAATGATATCGTGAAAATAATCGATGTAAACACTATTTCGATCCAATGTAATATCGCTTCTGGATCGTATATAAATGGGGAGTCGGATCATAGCATACACCAGTTTTTTCCGGCGGTAGAGCCTGGATATAAAATAATAGAAACACCGAATCCCGTCATTTACTTTCCCACCAACGTGCGAACTGTAGACAATATTACTGTACGCTTAGTCGATCAAAAAGGTGAACTTATTGATTTTAGAAAAGAAACGCTTACATTACGACTACATTTAAAGAAAAAAGATGGGGATTGATTTTATCGGGTGGAGGAATGGACAGCAGCAGCAGCAGCCGACGATTAGTTATAAAAGGATGGCTCACTTCCCAGTGGGGATTAGTAAAGCCAAACCAAACAAACGGTTAACACCTGCAAACGTAAAATTTTTAAAATCGTGTGGATTTAAATTAAAGAAACATGGATAATGTACTCAAGATTACATCGGACGTAATATTCGATAATTCTCTGGCTCAATTACAATTTCACTCTCATCAGCCTTATGCGGGAAACACTTTTAACAAATCAGATGAAATCAGAATACCCGTTCATCAACAAGATGTGTATACGATTCCTTCACAAAGTTTTATTTATCTGGAAGGTCGAATTTTAAAAAAGGATGGAACCGCTGTCGCCACTTCTAAATTTAATAACAATGCATTCGCTTTTCTTTTTGATGAAGTGAGGTATGAATTAAACGGCGTGGAGGTAGATAGAGTTAGAAATCCTGGAATAACATCGACTCTTAAGGGGCATGTTTCGTTTTCACCAGACAGGGTCAATGGATTGGAAAACGCGGGCTGGATTGTACCCGGCGAAAATAAATCGCTATCAATAGATAAAAACGTTACTTTTAGCGCCTGTCTACCGTTGAATATTCTCCTAGGGATTTTCGAAGATTATAGAAAAATTTTGATTAATCTGAAGCAAGAACTCGTTTTGATCAGATCCAGCACGGTTTGAACTGTGTGATGAAGAGTGACGATGTTCAAATCAAGTTGGATAAAGTAATTTGGAAGATGCCGCAAGTACGTGTTTCGGATCAAGAACGTCTGAGGTTATTGAAAATGTTAGATAAAAATCAAGTCATTTCGATTCCATTTAGATCGTGGGATTTGTATGAATATCCCAATTTGCCGGCTTCACAGCAAGAAAACTGGACTGTAAAAACTTCTACTAATTTGGAAAAGCCACGATATGTTATAGTGGCATTCCAAACGGATCGAAATAGAAATGTGAACAAAGATAGCAGTCACTTTGATAGTTGTAATTTAAAAAACGTAAAACTTTATTTGAATAGTGAACAGTATCCATATGATGATTTAAATTTAGATTTTAGTCAAGGAAAGATAGCTCTTCTCTACGAAATGTATAATTTATTTCAAACGAGTTTTTACGGAGAAAAACATTCTCATCCGCTTTTATCGAGGTCAGATTTTGAAAAACTCTCACCAATTGTTGTAATCGATTGCTCTAAACAGTCAGAAGCCATTAAGAGCACGACTATTGATATTCGTCTTCACCTAGAGTCGAGTGAAAATTTTCCGACCAATAACAAGGCATATTGCTTAATTCTTCACGATCGAATCGTAGAATATGAAATAGGAACCGGTTTGGTTCGCAAATTGTACTGAGCTCCTATATATAAAGACTTTTGCTAGTAGAGCCCCAGTAGTAGTAGTAGTCAAGACAAGGATATGACACCTACAGCGGCAGTCATCGATTTCCAAGCGTATCGCTCAGATTCCAACTCGATCATCGTAAAGGAACTCTCTATTGTCGACGTTAACCATGCTTCATCTTGGCATTGGTTTTTCAAACCTCCTCGCGATGATGAGTCAGATGATTTCAACGGAGGAGTGAGATATTCGTTGACAAATCTTTGGGTAAAGAAAAATATCCATGGAATAGATTGGTACTATGGAGATGAAGAATATCACGAGGTCAAGAACTGTTTATTGTCCGTGACTAAAGCATACAACATATTATGGGCAAAAGGAATGGAAAAATGCAAATTTATTGAAGGATTAATTAATCAGCCTGTTTATGACCTTCATAATTTTGGATGCCCCAACTTGAAAAAATTGGAACATGATAACATTATGTGCCATTTTCATTTGCACACCTTATTCGTATGCTCTCTAAATCAAGCGCATCGCTTAGCCGCCTGGACCAGGAAGAATCCTACAGCTGTGGATTTTACGAAAGAAGAAAACAGGAAGCGTTCATACGGGGATGATTCACCTCATCATCTCCCCTCTTTTGCAGGATTTATACGTGGAGTTAAGAAGAGAATCAAGTGCGTTTACTGTGGTGTATCATTATCTGCTGCAGATCACCCCAACACCAGTCTTCTCAAATACCATAAATCAATCAGTCCAAACTGTTCCTGGTTTCATCGAGAATTTGACTTGTAATCCTGTTACTAATTTAATTGTATTATTGTTATTAATGTAATTGCATTTTTTAATTGTATTTTATTTCAATAAAAAAACTTTAAATATATATTTCACCTGTTGTTTTATCACCTTTATTTCCCTGGAAAGAGAAAGAAATGAAACGAAAATATGTGTGAAAGCATTTATTTGCTACGATAATTAGTTGACAAGTTATTAAGACAAGAATTTGAATTAATGCTAAAATCCAGAGGTTCAGTTTCCTCATTACAATACTGGGAATAAACCAGTTTTGCAACATTGTCCAATGGACGGAGAGAGTCTGTCACTTTTATTGAAGATCACTGTCGGCGATGTAATTGTCAGATGTAGTAAAAGGACTGTCATTCATTATGCCGAACTAAATCTGACGTCCATTCTATATCGAGTTCTGAGATTATAAAGAATTCGCATAATAGAGCTCGAGGTCAAACAAAAACGGTTCAAAACATTTAATTAATTAGTTTAAGTATATTATATAAGACAGCTCGAGACCGTACGAAACCGGTTCACAAGAAGCCTAGAGCGATGCCCGAGGGATGACGTCATGCGATGACGTCAGAGGACTACGTCAGCCGTGTGTTGCGGGCGTAGTATAACCAAAACCCCGGCCAGTTTTACATTATGGGAACCAATTATAGAGGCTCGGACAGCTCACTCCCTTCTCAACCCGTGTATTCTATCTACTATCGGCCGAGGTGAAGCACGGGTATTCAGCTAGTATCGGCCGTGGTGAAGCACGGGTATTCAGCTAGTATCGGCCGAGGTGAAGCACGGGTATTCAGCTAGTATCGGCCGAGGTGAAGCACGGGTATTCAGCTAGTATCGGCCGAGGTGAAGCACGGGTATTCAGCTAGTATCGGCCGTGGTGAAGCACGGGTATTCAGCTAGTATCGGCCGAGGTGAAGCACTGGTATTCAGCTAGTATCGTCCGAGGTGAAGCACGGGTATTCAGCTAGTATCGGCCGTGGTGAATCACGGGTATTCAGCTAGTATCGGCCGTGGTGAAGCACGGGTAGTCAGCTAGTATTGGCCGAGGTGAAGCACGGGTATTCAGCTAGTATCGGCCGTGGTGAAGCACGGGTATTCAGCTAGTATTGGCCGTGGTGAATCACGGGTATTCAGCTAGTATCGGCCGTGGTGAAGCACGGGTAGTCAGCTAGTATCGGCCGTGGTGAAGCACGGGTATTCAGCTAGTATCGGCCGAGGTGAAGCACGGGTATTCAGCTAGTTTCGGCCGTGGTGAAGCACGGGTATTCAGCTAGTATCGGCCGTGGTGAAGCACGGGTGTTCAGCTAGTATCGGCCGTGATGAAGCACGGGTATTCAGCTAGTATCGGCCGAGGTGAAGCACTGGTATTCAGCTAGTATCGGCCGAGATGAAGCACGGGTATTCAGCTAGTATCGGCCGAGGTTAAGCACGGGTATTCAGCTAGTATCGGCCGAGGTGAAGCACGGGTATTCAGCTAGTATCGGCGGTGGTGAAGCACGGGTAGTGAGCTAGTATCGGCCGTGGTGAAGCACGGGTATTCAGCTAGTATCGGCCGAGGTGAAACACGGGTATTCAGCTAGTATCGGCCGAGGTGAAGCACGGGTATTCAGCTAGTATCGGCCGAGGTTAAGCACGGGTATTCAGCTAGTATCGGCCGAGGTGAAGCACGGGTATTCAGCTAGTATTTTAATAATAACACAGACAAACAAAATCAAAAAGTCCTCTGTTCCAAATACACCATACATATATTCTTATGTATTTCGACACGCTGAATCCGAATCCGAGGTCTGCTTCATCCCATCGGCGAAAATCAAGGTAATTTCAAGGTCAAATATGCTTATTTTGCAAAAATGTTTTTTGGCCACAGATACATTTTTTTTTCATAATAAAAATATTTTTTCTTAAAATGACCTTGATTTTGCGCCGATGGGGTAAACTAGAACTCCGATTCGAATTCAGCGACCCTCAAAACCATGGAAGCTCTAGTTATTTCTTCTTCAACGACTTTATACGAATTTTTACCTTCAAATTCCCTTAAACCTGACGTGATGGAGTGAAACGGACTCCGGATTCGGAGTCAGCGTGTTGAAATACATAAGAATATATATTATGGTGTCTTTGGAAAATAACAATTTTTTTATTTTGTGCGCCTGCGTTATCTTTCAAAATAATTAATTATGTTTTAGGAAAAATGCTATTGTTAACTTCCTGTTTATAATGTTCTCTTACTTATTTCTGTTAATAAAAAAAATGTTTTCATAAGTGATTTGTATTTGTAGATCTACCATACTTCTTTATTAGTTTGACTATTCTGTTTATTAATTCTGTATTTGTGTTTTGTATTTTAGCTGACGGAGGCTACTTAGGGGTAGACGAAACATCCTGGATACAGATTTTTACAAAAATCATATTGCTCTTTTCCTAGCCGCATCCAAACTTGGGTCTTTTTTTCCTTTACCCATGCCAGTTTCTTTTTAGAATAACGTCGTAATATTTTGTTACAATATTGTAACAGGTGTTGCCAGGCTACATAAAGTTTATACATGAAAGAGGTTATAGATTATAAGACACGTTTAAGTTGTGTTTGTTGTGCTGTGTTGAAGTTGTCAAATAATGAATTTGATTAAACTGAGTCGTGTGTTGAAATGGGAAGAAGTAACGTATAGAACATTACAATAGTATGGAGTTCTGCCTAAAACTAGTTATTAGTTTAAACATCTGTTCTTCATAACTATTAACTTAATGATACGATAAATAACTGCTTTAGTAATAAAAGTAACTGGCGTGGGTAAACTAAAAAAAAACCCCAAACTCTTCCCAGCATTTTTGGCGCTGTACCACTAGCGTATATAGAAAATAATTTCCGGGGAGGGGGGGGGGGGTCTGGGAGCGCCTAGGCGTTTGGTGAGTAGGTAACATTTCTAATATTTAAGTGTACAATGGAATTTTAAGGTCCTCTGGACACCTAGTAGAACAGCCAGGGCTGCCACATGGGGGGGGGGCTGCCGAGTACAGTTGTCCCGTTGTGGTGCCGTAGGGGCCCGGGCCGGGCCTCGCTAACTGGAAAAAATGTTTCATTAGGAGTCGTAATAAAACTACAAGTACCGAAAGTGACCTTTCCTGCACCGATTGTCGGCTTTTATTCTCATTGCGCTCAGAACTTTTTACAGTTTTGAGCGTAAATTTAAAGTCATATAGCAAAGTACATGCTAGAATTTTCAGTCTGGGTCTGAGAAGTGGGGGCCCGTGTTCTGGTCCTGGGCCCAGCTCTGAGAAGTGGGGGCCCGTGTTCTGGTCCTGGGCCCAGCTCTGAGATGTGGGGGCCCGTGTTCTGGATCCTGGGCCCAGCTCTGAGATGTGGGGGCCCGTGTTCTGGTCCTGGGCCCAGCTCTGAGAAGTGGGGGCCCGTGTTCTGGATCCTGGGCCCAGCTCTGAGAAGTGGGGGCCCGTGTTCTGGTCCTGGGCCCAGCTCTGAGATGTGGCGGCCCTGAGACCAGCGTAAATGTAGAAGACAATTTTCGATGTTATAGTTTTGTTTTGATTTTAACATGAAATGTTCTCACCGAAACAAAATTTCGGGGGGCTGCCGCCCCCTTAGCCCCCCCCTTATATACGCCCATGTATAGATATATTTTTGTTCGATTAGAGCTTATCACTATTTTTATTTCCACATTTTATTCAGCTCCGACATTACACTCCAAGTAATTTAAGCAGTATTTATTTCTACAGTAAATGTTAATTAAACCGGATTTCCAACCCAACGAGCCGAATCTAATTACATACCTCTTTGGTATGAACACCGAAATGTATCGATTAGTTTATTCACTCGGATAAATATATAATTACCGGCAAATACATTAATATGCTAATGAGGTTATCGGATGGTAAATATTCAGGGCGTGGATGGAGTAATGCGAACCTAATTGCCAGGGAAATTAAAATACAACGGTCCTTTGGGTCTTAACGAGACCGACATCAATTCGCCATGAAAAAAAAATAAAGGACATAGAGATAGAAAACATTAGCAGCGAGGTAGTAGGTTTTGGAGGACACTAGCGCCCCTCGACGGCGAAACCCCTAACTAGCCTAGGTAGGACTGGAGCCTAATTGAGAAAAGCATTAACTCCAAAGAGGTTTGACCCTTGAAGGAATTCTTTATAATCCCCTTCTCGTTTCATGCCAAATCACCATTTCCCGCTCTTTTCAACATTATCCCCGGTTCAATGAACACCTCACAGAATGGAAGGATTATCTAGAAATTATATCTTCATAAAGACCTCATTTCTTCCATTTATATACACCTTCTACTGGAATTATTAAAATATTATTACCATAATAGTTATAGGGTTTTATTAGGATTGTTAAAGAAATAATTGAAATGTTCTGCAGTATCTAAGACATAAAATATAACATTTATTCCATTTCTCTCTCCTAATTGGGAATAATATTTTTAAAATGCTCCTTCAAAACTTCTTGAATAAGAATAAAAAGCAAAAACGTTAATACAAACTCCAATACACATCTACACACACACACATTATATATATATATATATATATATATATATATATATATATATATATATATATATATATATGTTATAGATCCTAAGTTGAAAACTAAGATGTTGTAGGTAGTTGGTAACAGCTTATTAAGTCTTCAAACAGCTAAACTCATCGCCCTACCTAAACCTAAAAAAGATCCCTCTCTCCCTACCAACTACAGACCTATTAGTTTATTAAACATTATATCAAAAATATTCGAAAAAATAATATTAACAAGACTGCACAAACACCTCAATGAACGAAGATACTTGATTGACGAACAATTTGGATTCCGAGAAAAACACTCCACAGTAGCACAACTAGCCAGACTAACTGACCACATTACAAAACACTTCAACGAAAAGAAACACACAGGCTTAATACTACTAGACATCGAGAAAGCATTTGACACAGTTTGGCACTTAGGACTAATTTACAAACTCATAAACATTGGCACACCATCCTATCTCATCCACACAATACACTCATTTATCTCCAATAGATCCTTCTTTGTTTCAATAAAGTCATATACCTCTAATAAACAACCAATTCCTGTCGGCGTTCCTCAAGGTTCCTGTCTTAGCCCCACCCTCTTCAATATATACATCAACGACATACCTCAATCTAAAGACACAAATCTCTCTCTGTTTGCCGACGACACAGCCATATACACTAGCTCATTCAGGATAGACACCATAACAAACAGACTACAAAATACCTACAAGAAAATCAACAAATTCTGCAAAAAATGGAAAATTAAAATTAATCTTGCTAAAACAGACGCCATTATCTTCACAAAAAGACGCCCAAATATCCCAAGCAAACTCTATCTTGTAAACCACAGTATTTCATGGACAGAGCACATTAAGTATTTAGGAGTGACTTTAGATAGAGGCCTAACATTCACAAAACACATAAACAATAAATAATAAACAATAAAACCGAAGCTGCTAAAAATCTACTTTATAAAATGTATCCTTATTTTAATAGAAATTCAAAACTAAATCCGCAAAATAAAATGATTATCTACAATAGTGTGATCCGCCCAGTCCTTTGTTATGCCTGCCCAGTATGGAGCTGCACATCAACTACAAACTACAAAAAACTACAAATTATACAAAACTGCTGCCTCCGAATAATCAACAATTATCCAAGATACACAAAGATCACACACATGCACGAAGAACTAGAAATAGCTACAATAACAGACTACATATACAAACTTACTGACAAGTTTTTTGGACAAGTAGCACAATCCATTAATCCACACATAGCAAACATAGGTGACTACGACAAAAAATCACTAACTAGATACCTACACAGACGAACTAAACACATTTTACTTGACAGGCACAATGTAATGTAATTCAACTTAGTATTTAAAATGTTCTGGGTTTTTTGAAATTTTTCCCAAAAAATTACAAAACTATAAAAATCAAATAATTTGATATAAATTAGCAAGAACATGTTTATTGTACATGATATAAACACTTATGTATGATACTATGTAAATATTGTAAATAAAGCTTTATTATTATTATTAAGTCTTCAATAGTTTTGTATTTTAATTAGATTTTTGTTGTGGAAACGTTTCGGCTATAAGCCATTTTCAATCCAATTGTCTGTATGATTTTGCATTATTTTTTTATATATACATTATTATCTTCAGGTTATGTGCTAGTAAATTTGATATTATTTAATTTGAGGAGGAAATTTCATTTTTTATAAAATTGTATGGTCTCTCATGTCTCTATTATTACATGGATGATACGTGGAAAGGTCCATAAGTTTCCGGCCTGTCCTGCTTCCCCTCCTTCAAACGTGCCGGGACCTGCTCACTCCATACCCATCGCCCGCACTTCCTCAGTCTTGTCAGTCAGTGTCCAGCCTTGAAGGAAACTCCCCATTTTTACAATGTTCAAACTCGAGTACCGTGCGGTAATTAAATTCTTTTGTAAAGAGGGTCTTACTCCTAAGAGAGCTTGGGTTGTGTATACGGGCAGTCCTCCCCCTCGTATTCCACAGAGAAAGAATGGGCAAAATTATTTAAGTTAGGGAGAGAAAGTCTAGAAGATGACCCACGTCCCGGTCGCCCATTGGAAGCTGTCACTTCTGAAACAATCCAACTTGTGGAATCTGAATTGCTGTCTGACCGGCGACTAAAAACCAAGGAAATAGCAGCGAGGTTAGGGCTTTCAAAAACAAGTGTTTTGAGGATCATCAAAGAACATTTGCATATGAACAAGGTTAGTGCAAGATGGGTTCCAAAAATTCTTTCAGCTGCTCAAAAACAGGAACGAGTTCACTGCTGCAATGAATTTTTACGCGAGTATAATGCCGACCCAAGGAATTTATTGGACTCAATTGTAACTGGGGGTGAGAAAATGGTTCTATATTATGACCCACTCAGCAAAAGAGAGTCCATGGAATGGAGAAGACCAGGAGAAGTGCCTCCTTTAAAGGCAAAACTCACGCAGTCAACAAAAAAGGTAATGGCCACAATTTTTTGGGGCTGTAAAGGAATACTACTGATAGATTTTAAAGAAAGGAATACCACAATGAATGGTGAGTATTATGCAGCCCTACTTCACCGGTTACGAGACGCCATTAAAGAGAAGAGGCGAGGGAAGTTAAGCAGAGGTGTCCGCCTCCTTCACGACAATGCCTCTGTCCACACAGCATTGATTTCCAAGGCCGCTGTGAAGGACTGTGGATTCCGAGAAATCTCTCATCCACCCTACAGCCTTCGTGGAAGGCGATTTAACACCGAGGAAGAGCTCCAAGCAGCAATGGAAGAACATTTTTTTAACAAAGAAGAAAATTATTTTTTTCATGGTATAGAAATGTTGCCAAAGCGTTGTATTAAGTGTGTTGAACTTAGAGGAGAATATATTGAAAAACAGTAAAACCAGTTTTTTTCTTTCACCTTTCCTTCTATCCCAGGCCGGAAACTTATGGACCTTACTACGTACACCAGGTGGCGCTTGTTTCACCCTTCCTGTCTTAATACTAAGGCCTTCTTTACAACAGGGGGCGCTTGTTTCACCCTTCCTGTCTTAATGCTAAGGCCCTCTATACACCAGGGGGCTCCTGTTTCACCCTTCCTGTCTTAATGCTAAGGCCCTCTATACACCAGGGGGCTCCTGTTTCACCCTTCCTGTCTTAATGCTAAGGCCCTCTATACACCAGGGGGCTCCTGTTTCACCCTTCCTGTCTTAATGCTAAGGCCCTCTATACAGAAAAGAGTGACACATTTTTAGTTGAGTTTTATTTCGAGTTGTCTCACTTTAGAAATACTAGTGTATTATTTCCTTGAAGATACACCAAAAGCTTGTAAAACTTGTACTGGGGCGAGGATATAAATATTATTAAAATGTTTATTTTTAATGAAGTTTAATTAACATTCGCCTATTTCCATAATTCCTTTATTTTAATAATGAAAATCTTTTTTGTCCTTTAAAAAAAATGTATTTTAATAGAAAGTCCAGCCACCAAACCTCATCAATGCCGACAGACTTCTAAAAGCAGTACATCTACTTAAAACTTCCAAGCACACTAAGGTCAATTTTTTTTTTCTCTGAAAAGTTTATTAATAATTTCCGACTTAATTAAGAAGGAAAGTTAGGAACTCTAATGAATTGGAAACTTCAGCGGTCTAGATAATTTCAGTAGCCATGCTCTCAGCTGATTTAGCGCGGGGAATATCCCGCTTTTTGGCGGCAAAATGGTTATTAACTCCTTACAATTATGAAGAAATAAGTATATTAAAATAAAAAATCGAACACAGGAGGTGGGTAAAACGATCACATTTCTCTACAAGAAAGCGACTAAAATACACGAAACCATTGATTTTCCATGAATATCTCTTTCCACTTTATTGGATTGAGTTGCTGTCTTCTTTTAGCGCGGTTCCTCCCTATCTCCATAGGGAGAACACGCTTATGAGGTTGACCTCATGACGCGATCCGGAAGTGCTGACCAGAAACTTTCTCGTTTCAGACCCCATAGATCACGAAAATATAGGTGGCTAAAATTTGTATGTATATATATATATATATATATATATATATATATATATATATATATATGCATATAATTGTATATACGTATATATTTATATATATGTATATATTTATATATATATATGTATATATTTATATATATGTATATATTTATATATATGCTTGTCTGTTCGCGCTATAGCAAGCTCAAAAATGGTCCGATTTTGATGAAATTTGGTACAAAAATCTGTCGTCTGATTTGAAAGGTCAAGTTCGTTAGCTAGCGGAAACCGCACAATGGAAGATAGTGTTTGGGGCGAAATTCGTGTAAAAAAATTCGCAACGCTTACGTTTTTAAGTTCATATGCTTGCAGGTACTTTTTTTATAGGTTTCTCAATATAAGAAAACGAATGAAACCCTTTTTAAGGCGATATCTTTAACCGTTTCTGAGAAAAGTGGGATCAATGTTTTTATAAGTCATTATTTTTTTGTGGGTACTTAGAATCGCGGGATTCAATTGAAATATTTTCTACATCTTGGAAATTCATCCCAACTAAGATGTTTAAATGTTTGTTACATTTGGAGTTAAGGAAGTATCCGAAAAAAAAATAGTTTCTTAATAGACGTGAAAAGTTTTCGGATCTTCATACATTTTTCGTAAATACCTCGATAACCGTTGGGAAATCGGGGTAAGTGGAAGGTGACCATTCGAATGCTTACTAAATTCTATACAAAAAAATGTTCTGAAGCAATATTCGATGGGGCAACATCAATCAGAGATATAAGAGGTTAAAACGTAAAAAGTGTTTGTTTTGTTCTTTTTAAAGGGGTTTTCTCTTTGTTTATCTCACTTTTTAATTGGTTGTTTCTTGTTTTAAATTGCATTTATTAGTAAAATTAGTATTGTAGTAAAATAAGCTAAGAAACGGTGAAAGGTATTGATAATAAGTTTGGAGTGGCTGTGGTATTCAAGATGTCAGTGGCTAATCATGATGACGTAGTTTGTTTTGAATTCTACATCTATTATAACCTTCCTCATAGCCTCCAACTGAAGTTATCGTTATTTCTTATTTTATAGAAAAATTTAACTCACGACAGAATGGAATTTTATTCGCCATGAATCACATATTTACAGTTGATTATAACAGTAAAACAAGATACTTAAAATTACAACGAATTTTTGGTTGTTTAGAATAGAGCCTTCTCAGCAGTAGTCGAAGAGTAAGTACGTTTTCAGTACATAATTGTATTGACTTATACAGATTAAGAATTATCCGCTTCTGTTTATGTTGGCTACTGTCAGTTTTCAGTGATTCGTGATGCTAATATTTTCCATTTCTGCGAGATTTACGGAACCGCGCTAAGATGACGCAGTTCCTACGAGTCGGACTTTTTAAGTTTGAATGTTAAATAGTGAATTTCGTAGGGGGAGAAAATCATGGCCGTAGACGCAAATGACAATCTGGCAAGAAAGGGACAAAATACTTCAATTAATTAACCAATTTTACACATAAGTCACAATTATCAATAATTTCTGGTGGTATTAAGCGTATTTAGTAAATATTTAACGACAATTACGTTCGGAAACATTAATTTTCCCCAACGAAATTTAATTGCGACGAGATGTTATGGTCCCCCGAAAAGGGACGTTAATTTTTGCGGGGTATCTTTTGTAAGACTCAAAAAATTACCTATGAATAGTCATTGGGTTATAGGTAAATCGAAAAAATCATGCAAAATCTAAAAATAAAAAAAAATCTAACAATTTAAGTTTTTAATGTTTTTTAATCCCTCAAAATTGAGAAATTGTTGCCATTTGAAACCTTCTTTGAAGGTGTCAGAAGATTTTTTATCAAATTTCCTATAAAGTTCCACATTTGAAAATGTTATAATTAATTAACGTACGAATAAAATGCTGAACGTTTTTTTTTTATCATTTTTTCGAAAGTGTAAAGTGCCTTTAGGCCCTTCATATTCCAGGAAGAACATGTTCGTTATACAATAAATTAACTCATTAAAATTTGTTTAAATTGGTTTGATGGTCATTGCATAATAATTTTGCGATTGTAGTATCAGCTGAAAAAAATGCTTGACATATTTAAAACTCTTCTTTTTTTTTAACTATGGCACTCAAGCTTTCAAAAATATTTTACAGAAAGTCGCTCAATTTTGACGCCTTAAGGTATATTTATGACTATTTCTTTTATTATTACAATACCGTAGTTAATACATTTACATGTTTGACTCATTGTTTTGAAGACCATTCAATTAACGATATTTAATATTTTTAAACTATAGTTAATTAAGAATCCTGTCTTCCCGATAGAACTACCCCCAAAGATCCCGTCACCCTAACCATCCTGAGGGAGTGACAGGAACAAGGACTGGATAATTGACAGGAGGACATTGTCAGGATATAACTACATTATCCTGGAGATTAGCCACAATCCCTATTAGTCCGGGATGTCTCGGTATCCATTCCTCTCAAATCCTAGCGTATAGCCTTTCCAAGGGAAGGTTTATTAGGGATAACGAGCTCCAGGAAAAGAAGGGTATCTAAAATTTCAACTCCTCTCTTGTATTTCTTTATATTTTATGTATATATATATATATTAGTTGATTTTTGCTCAGTGGTTCAAAACATGAGCGCGCACTTTTCTAGTTTCATTGTCTATTGCCGAAGCCGCGATCCCAGACCTTCCTGTGTAGTTAAGGTCACCGGCAAATAGCAAAAACATTAGGCAGTCAGCGCGTAGTATTGACCATACTATATCCCTAATGTGCAGTATAGACAAGAATCAGGTACCTCTAATGTACCCCCCTGGCCCTCTACGATTAATGTGCCCCGCAATAAGACCGTTTGTCTTTTTTGTTGATAACTTACCTATAATTACCATCAGTGACTCTTGGAGAGGGCAACTAACGTTGGAATAAGATATGAGTTTGTTTCCTTGTGATTTCTTGGTTTTGATTTCCATCAATTGGCAAAAACTTTCATTGGCTGATTCAGTGCTAAATTCCAAATTTACTTGACCAAGACGAAATTATAGTTTGTTAGCTATGGAGTTTTAGCTGCTCTTGACTATCTTAGATTGATCTGTACGTTCTTTGAAACATTCGGGTGCTTCTCGGGATTTGAGCATATTAGTCCAGTGCTCTATCACTGAGCCAAACTCGTATCGTTGCTAAAAAAAATAATTATATTCGTCCTGCAAGAGAGAGAGGGAGAGTGAGAGAGAGAGAGAGAGAGAGAGAGAGAGAGAGAGAGAGAGAGAGAGAGAGAGAAAGATATGCTACCAAGATAATGGTTCTGCCCATATGGCTATCACTAAATAGAATTACAGTCCTGAATAATTAAAAAATAAGTCAGGGTTTTATTTTCCACCGTCAGGAATAATGTATTTCCGTCCCCTTCTGTGACATTTGTCGCTCGGCAAACGGGCTAAGCAAGAAAACCAGTGACACAGCATTCCTTTTAGAATTATTATACATATTTTTTTTTTAATTTGTATTTGCCTAAATGCTTCGGGTAAGGGGGGGGGGGATAGTGGACTAGTGTAGATCTTCTGGATTTATTGTTGCTATTAAATGTTAATGAGGGTTGGTAGGCCTGATGAATTGGCGGGAATTTAGCGGGCATGGACTTGGAACATTGCCATAATAAACCGCTCCGGTTCTATATTGCTTCTGAGTTTTATTTTTGGCAGTGGATAGTTTTCTGTATTCTGCTATGGGTTTAAATACTAAATATGTGCTTTGAGAAGTGGGTTAGAATGCTCGATCAATAAGCACAGTGAACTTCTGGTGTAATTGCTAAGGTTTATGGATTGATGTAAGTCGATTGAATATAAGTACGATGAAAATGTATAACTTTCGAAGTAAAAGTGTGTATTGTGAAGATTAGATAGTTAGCCGTCGAGGTGATAAGCAAACATGGAATGGTTGGGATTCGGCTAAAAAGAAACCTCAATACGATTTTTGTTAAAAAATCTATATTCCGGACGTTTTGGCTACTCTTTGGTAGCCTTCGTCAGCAATGAAAGTGCCGGGAGGCAGAGGAAGACCTAAGTTAACACTTAAGTAATCATAGAGGAAGTAAGTCCAGGATAAGTGTGTATTGGAACGCTAAGGCCCTCAACGACAGATAGACAGGTGTTCTTTGAACTTACAAGTGTGTAAATGTACCGAAAAGTTGTGTTCGAAAATACAGAAATGTTGATTTGGGGCCTTTTTCCGGGGCTTTTCGTATATAAGCGAAAATACCCGACAAACAGCTTGACCCAACAACCAAGCGTCATGTGGAGTCGCCTCAAAATTGTATTGATAACCCCCAAAAAACTAACGTTCAAAAAAAGATGCCCCTCCCAAAAACAGTTTGCCTATGAAAGTTATGATATCATAGTATTGAACCAAGTTTTAGGCTATTAATACCTTGTCAAGAACCTAATAATACCCTCTCACTTATTTGTGCATTTCCAGCTCGGCCAGTTTTCGTTACTTTCATAAGACTTTGGACGCTTTAACTTACATAGAGTTCATACAAACCCGATCGTTTTAAGTCATCAAAGAGTTTATAATAATCCTGAATCGTTACCTTAAGGGCCGGAATAATAAATCCGATCGTTAAAGCGGCCATCATTTAACGAAAACTGACCAAGTTGTAAATGCAGAAATAAGTGAGAGGGTATTATAGGTTCTTGAAACGGTGTTAAGAATCTAAAACTTGGCCCAATACTATGATATCACAACATTCATAGGCAAACAGTTTTTGGGAGGGGCCTGGAACTTGGCCTCTTTTTTTCAACGTTAGCTTTTTTTTGGAGGTGGGGGGGTTCTGTAACATATAATAGTCAATCTGATTAAATGGTAATAAATAATATTGTTAGGAGATATGATAACGGCTCCAATAGAATTTATGTCAAGATGGATAACTGCTCTTATCTATATAAAACGGTAAAAACGGCTTTCGATCTACAGAAAATATTTTTCCAATTTTCTTTTTAAATCCACTTGGAGATATTTACAGAAAATACATCTCTGCGGATATTCCAAAGAGTCTACATAAATCAAATTACAAAGAGGTTTATTCTATGGAATGTTATTCACTGGGAATAATAGAATTCCAAGACCCGATCTCTTTCTCCACTTTATTCCAATAGCGCTCTCTCTCTCCCTCCCTCTCTCTCTCTCTCTCTCTCTCTCTCTCTCTCTCTCTCTCTCTCTCTCTCTCCCTCTCTCTCTCTCTCTCTCTCTCTCTCTCTCTCTCTCTCTCTCTGTCTCTCTCTCTCTCTCACTCTCTCTTTGTCTCTCCCCGCCTCTCTCTCTCCCTCTCCCTCTCTCTCTCTCTCTCTCTCTCTCTCTCTCTCTATAATACTATTAATATTATTAAATATTACTTGGAGCTGGGTATTTACTTGGAACTGGGTATGTACTTGGAGCTGGGTATGTACTTGGAGCTGGGTATGTACTTGGAGCTGGGTATGTACTTGGAGCTGGGTATGTACTTGGAGCTGGGTATGTACTTGGAGCTGGGTATGTACTTGGAGCTGGGTATGTACTTGGAGCTGAGTATGTACTTGGAGCTGAGTATGTACTGGGAGTTGAGTATGTACTTGGAGCTGAGTATGTACTTGGAGCTGGGTATGTACTTGGAGCTGGGTATGTACTTGGAGCTGGGTATGTACTTGGAGCTGGGTATGTACTTGGAGCTGGGTATGTACTTGGAGCTGGGTATGTACTTGGAGCTCGGTATGTACTTGGAGCTGGGTATGTACTTGGAGCTGGGTATGTACTTGGAGCTGGGTATGTACTTGGAGCTGGGTATGTACTTGGAGCTGGGTATGTACTTGGAGCTGAGTATGTACTTGGAGCTGGGTATGTACTTGGAGCTGGGTATGTACTTGGAGCTGGGTATGTACTTGGAGCTGGGTATGTACTTGGAGCTGGGTATGTACTTGGAGCTGGGTATGTACTTGGAGCTGAGTATGTACTTGGAGCTGGGTATGTACTTGGAGCTGGGTATGTACTTGGAGCTGGGTATGTACTTTGGGCTGGGCATGTGCACAGAATGATAGACTTGAGATCTGTGCTATGTATTGGAATTATTATATTTTTAATTTATTTAGTTATTGAAGATCTTCGTAACTTTTTGAGATTAAACTACAGTAATATATAAATACAATTTAGAAATCATTAGGCCACTTTTATAGTCAGCGTGCAACAATATGAGTTAAGAAAATCATATGATAAAATAATACCTGACAAAAGAAGTTATTATCTACTGTATATTTGTCAAATACCAATCACTCACTCACTCACTGACCTATCATCGCCCAGCCCAAACCACTCGACACAAAAATTTAAAATTTTGCATGGACCCTCCCCTTAGAATTTAAACACTCGCTAAGAAAGGTTTTTTTTTGATATTCGAATTTTCAAGTATTTTTAGAGTGGTTTGAATTTTTAGCTGGTTAGAGCAGGCAAGCCTAGGCAGCATGCGTTGCTAGGACGATAACAGATCAGCTCTTACCGTGCTGTATCTATTTCATAGTATTATTTTGAATAGCGGTTTTACCTTCAACTATAATGGCAGTCCTTGAATTACTAAAAATAGACTATCATTTTGTCCCTCATCGAGTTTAAGCTATACCTGGTGATGGTCCATCCGAGGTAATAATATCCCGAACCCTTGACAGCCTCCTCTCTCATCAGCATCCCCAGTAAGAACACTTCTTGGTAATAATCGCATATACAGGGTGTCCCACCATATGTGTCCACCCGCTTTTCCTCCTAGAGTTGTTGAAATTTCTAAATGAAACTTGGTAGCTCTTAGTTATGTTGCATGAGGTTTCTTTTGAAGGTTTAGTTGACTTTGTAACATTCTCCAGTTTTTCTCCAGCGCATATAACTCGTGAGTTTCCAATGGCGGCAGGTATATTTATGACGAATTCTGATAGAAAATATAATCTTAAGACTAATTTGTTCC
>OX328125.1:7063737-7193737 GCA_946811695.1 Gonocerus acuteangulatus
TATAGTGTACAGCTTCAATATAGTGTACAGCTATATATATAGTGTACAGCTTCAATATAGTGTACAGCTATATATATAGTGTACAGCTTCAATATAGTGTACAGCTATATATATAGTGTACAGCTTCAATATAGTGTACAGCTATATATATAGTGTACAGCTTCAATATAGTGTACAGCTATATATATAGTGTACAGCTATATACAGTGTACAGCTTCAATATAGTGTACAGCTATATACAGTGTACAGCTTCAATACAGTGTACAGCTGCAATACAGTGAACAGCTTCAATATAGTGTACAGCTATATATAGTCTACAGCTATATACAGTGTACAGCTTCAATATAGTGTACAGCTATATACAGTGTACAGCTTCAATATAGTGTACAGCTATATACAGTGTACAGCTTCAATATAGACGTATATAGTGTACAGCTTCAATATAGACTAGGGGTTGGGTAAAACTTGCAGGGATAGAAGGTGGTGGAAGACTCGGGATTTAAAGGTTTCTAGGTGATAGAATGGCGGACAGACAGAGGTAAGGAATTCCATAGCGAGGTGGCACGGGTGACGAATGATTTTTCGAATATTGCTGTTCGGTGGGAAGGAATATAAAGATCGGAAGGACGAGATCGGGTGTTAAGGGAGTGAACAGAGGATTTAAATTTAAGGCGTTGAAAAATGTAAGAAGGTCTTCGGGATTGAATTACTTGGTAAAGGACTGAGCCGAGGAAGTACTGTCGACGATAAAGAGGGAATAGCCAATTTAGCTCCAGGTATAATATTGTGTGTACGGGAGCGAAACGTGGACTCTGACCAAAGAAATGAGGAGAGGTCTGTTGGTCTGGGAAAGGAGAGTCCTAAGGAAGATTTTTGGAGCCGTAAGAGAGCAGCACAGGTGGAGGGTCAGAAGCAATGCCGAACTTACAGAAATGTATGGCGAGCCTGACATCCTCAAGGTAGACTACGGTGGTTAGGGCACGTGGAAAGAATGGAACCCTGTAGGCTGCCTAAATTGATACTATATGGTGCACCCGGGGGAAAAAGAAAGAGAGGCAGACCAAGACAGAGGTGGATTGATGACTTGGAGGAGGACTTGCGGACGCTAGGTATCCGAAATTGGAGGAACCTAGCAGCAAACCGCGTGGAATGGAGCAGGATGGTGGCAGAGGCCAAGGTTCTACAAGGACTGTAGCGCCCAACAGTGAGTGAGCGAGAATATTGTGTTTATGTGCTGGCTGATATATTTCAACAATTTAGCTCCTGGTAGAATATTGTGTTTATGTTCTGGCTGATATATTTCAACAATTTAGCTCCTGGTAGAATATTGTGTTTATGTTCTGGCTGATATATTTCAACAATTTAGCTCCTGGTAGAATATTGTGTTTATGTTCTGGCTGATATATTTCAACAATTTAGCTCCTGGTAGAATATTGTGTTTATGTTCTGGCTGATATATTTCAACAATTTAGCTCCTGGTAGAATATTGTGTTTATGTTCTGGCTGATATATTTCAACAATTTAGCTCCTGGTAGAATATTGTGTTTATGTTCTGGCTGATATATTTCAACAATTTAGCTCCTGGTAGAATATTGTGTTTATGTTCTGGCTGATATATTTCAACAATTTAGCTCCTGGTAGAATATTGTGTTTATGTTCTGGCTGATATATTTCAACAATTTAGCTCCTGGTAGAATATTGTGTTTATGTTCTGGCTGATATATTTCAACAATTTAGCTCCTGGTAGAATATTGTGTTTATGTTCTGGCTGATATATTTCAACAATTACTTCCTGGCACATTTGGAAGTTTAATTTATTTCGTCTTCTAGAATTCCGAAGACTCTAGTCCATTTTCTTGCCAATATTTAGTAGAATTTTAGGGATAAAACACAAATTAGCATAGAAGAGAAATTATTTCTGTGAATGTTGTACCTAATGAAGCCTAAAACCATACCAATCCCCTAGAATATACAGGTTCGCATATCTGATGAGAGAACCTTTTCAAACATAATGCCTGTAGAATCTGCGGCATTAGGGATGATTACCATTGAGGACCGTGTAATCTACGCGTAGCCTTCTAAGGCAGCTCTCCCCTCATTTGCATATAACATGCACGATAGCCTGTACTCCAATCTATAATTTCGCCTTTGCTTATATTTCATTTTTTTTTTCCTTTCGCATCCAATCAAAGTTCCATAGATTTTCTGCGTTACGCACAGAAGAAAGTCTGATATACGTCACATTAGAGCGTTTTCAAAGCATATTTCGATAGTGTCATATAGGTAGAGATGTGGGGTAGAAAATTTTCCGTTTTGGAAAATTTTCAGCTATGTTTTTCCGGAAAATTTTCCATTTACAAAAGGCCATTTCTGGGTAAATTTGTTCTAGGACATATATGAGCAAACCATATTATCATATATTACCTAATTTCTGAACCATTTAAACAAAAACTACAGGTTATAATTCAACTTTTTAATCCACATGAATAAAATTAAATGTGATTATGTTTTACCTAACAATTGTCATATTACTTATGTAACAACTCATAAAAAGGCAATTCACCCTATTTCATAATAAAGGAGCACTCACAGAAAATGAATCGCTCATTTCTCCTAATATTTGATAAACAAGATTGTAGCAGAAACCAGAAGATGGCTCTACCACTCTGTACTAGCTGCAACAGTTTTAAGTAACTTTGTAAACAACACTAGATTGCAATTAAAAAAAAATCATACTGCTATCTGTCAGGAATAATGATTAACCAGAAAAAAACAAATGTGTGGACGATCTACATTTTGTAGAAGTCCATGAAGGCAACAAAATTATAGGTAAATGCAAATTGATTGACACATAAACACAAGGCACTTATTAACTTTATCAATAGACAGAAAATAAGACTGGATGAACATAAACATATTACTTATAATCAATGGTGGGCACAATAATATTCCCGTTTATTGTCCATAAACAAACATCCTAATCGTAAACACAAGGCACTTACTAACTTTATCAATAGACAGAAAATAAGACTGGATGAACATAAACATATTACTTATAATCAATGGTGGGCACAATAATATTCCTGTTTATTGTCCATAAACAAACATCCTAATCCTAAACACAAGGCACTTACTAACTTTATCAATAGACAGAAAATAAGACTGGATGAACATAAACATATTACTTATAATCAATGGTGGGCATAATAATATTCCTGTTTATTGTCCATAAACAAACATCCTATTCCTAAACACAAGGCACTTACTAACTTTATCAATAGACAGAAAATAAGACTGGATGAACATAAACATATTACTTATAATCAATGGTGGGCACAATAATATTCCTGTTTATTGTCCATAAAACAAACATCCTAATCCTAAACACAAGGCACTTACTAACTTTATAAATAGACAGAAAATAAGACTGGATGAACATAAACATATTACTTATAATCAATGGTGGGCATAATAATATTCCTGTTTATTGTCCATAAACAAACATCCTATTCCTAAACACAAGGCACTTATTAACTTTATCAATAGACAGAAAATAAGACTGGATGAACATAAACATATTACTTATAATCAATGGTGGGCACAATAATATTCCTGTTTATTGTCCATAAACAAACATCCTAATTCTAAACACAAGGCACTTATTAACTTTATCAATAGACAGAAAATAAGACTGGATGAACATAAACATATTACTTATAATCAATGGTGGGCACAATAATATTCCTGTTTATTGTCCATAAACAAACATCCTATTCCTAAACACAAGGCACTTATTAACTTTATCAATAGACAGAAAATAAGACTGGATGAACATTACCAACATAAACATATTACTTATAATCAATGGTGGGCACAATAATATTCCTGTTTATTGTCCATAAACAAACATCCTAATCCTAAACACAAGGCACTTATTAACTTTATAAATAGACAGAAAATAAGACTGGATGAACATATACAGATTACTTATAATCAATGGTGGGCACAATAATATTCCTGTTTATTGTCCATAAACAAACATCCTAATCCTAAACACAAGGCACTTATTAACTTTATAAATAGACAGAAAATAAGACTGGATGAACTTAAACATATTACTTATAATCAATGGTGGGCATAATAATATTCCTGTTTATTGTCCATAAACAAACATCCTAATCCTAAACACAAGGCACTTACTAACTTTATAAATAGACAGAAAATAAGACTGGATGAACATAAACATATTACTTATAATCAATGGTGGGCACAATAATATTCCTGTTTATTGTCCATAAACAAACATCCTAATCCTAAACACAAGGCACTTATTAACTTTATAAATAGACAGAAAATAAGACTGGATGAACACTACCAACATAAACATATTACTTATAATCAATGGTGGGCACAATAATATTCCTGTTTATTGTCCATAAACAAACATCCTAATTCTAAACACAAGGCACTTACTAACTTTATAAATAGACAGAAAATAAGACTGGATGAACATAAACATATTACTTATAATCAATGGTGGGCACAATAATATTCCTGTTTATTGTCCATAAACAAACATCCTATTCCTAAACACAAGGCACTTACTAACTTTATCAATAGACAGAAAATAAGACTGGATGAACATAAACATATTACTTATAATCAATGGTGGGCACAATAATATTCCTGTTTATTGTCCATAAACAAACATCCTAATTCTAAACACAAGGCACTTACTAACTTTATAAATAGACAGAAAATAAGACTGGATGAACATAAACATATTACTTATAATCATTGGTGGGCACAATAATATTCCTGTTTATTGTCCATAAACAAACATCCTATTCCTAAACACAAGGCACTTACTAACTTTATCAATAGACAGAAAATAAGACTGGATGAACATAAACATATTACTTATAATCAATGGTGGGCACAATAATATTCCTGTTTATTGTCCATAAACAAACATCCTAATCCTAAACACAAGGCACTTACTAACTTTATCAATAGACAGAAAATAAGACTGGATGAACATAAACATATTACTTATAATCAATGGTGGGCATAATAATATTCCTGTTTATTGTCCATAAACAAACATCCTAATCCTAAACACAAGGCACTTACTAACTTTATAAATAGACAGAAAATAAGACTGGATGAACATAAACACATTACTTATAATCAATGGTGGGCACAATAATATTCCTGTTTATTGTCCATAAACAAACATCCTAATCCTAAACACAAGGCACTTATTAACTTTATAAATAGACAGAAAATAAGACTGGATAAACATAAACATATTACTTATAATCAATGGTGGGCATAATAATATTCCTGTTTATTGTCCATAAACAAACATCCTAATCCTAAACACAAGGCACTTACTAACTTTATAAATAGACAGAAAATAAGACTGGATGAACATAAACATATTACTTATAATCAATGGTGGGCACAATAATATTCCTGTTTATTGTCCATAAACAAACATCCTAATTCTAAACACAAGGCACTTACTAACTTTATAAATAGACAGAAAATAAGACTGGATGAACATAAACATATTACTTATAATCAATGGTGGGCACAATAATATTCCTGTTTATTGTCCATAAACAAACATCCTAATCCTAAACACAAGGCACTTACTAACTTTATAAATAGACAGAAAATAAGACTGGATGAACATAAACATATTACTTATAATCAATGGTGGGCACAATAATATTCCTGTTTATTGTCCATAAACAAACATCCTATTCCTAAACACAAGGCACTTACTAACTTTATAAATAGACAGAAAATAAGACTGGATGAACATAAACATATTACTTATAATCAATGGTGGGCACAATAATATTCCTGTTTATTGTCCATAAACAAACATCCTAATCCTAAACACAAGGCACTTACTAACTTTATCAATAGACAGAAAATAAGACTGGATGAACATAAACATATTACTTATAATCAATGGTGGGCACAATAATATTCCTGTTTATTGTCCATAAACAAACATCCTAATCCTAAACACAAGGCACTTACTAACTTTATAAATAGACAGAAAATAAGACTGGATGAACACTACCAACATAAACATATTACTTATAATCAATGGTGGGCACAATAATATTCCTGTTTATTGTCCATAAACAAACATCCTAATCCTAAACACAAGGCACTTACTAACTTTATAAATAGACAGAAAATAAGACTGGATGAACATAAACATATTACTTATAATCAATGGTGGGCATAATAATATTCCTGTTTATTGTCCATAAACAAACATCCTAATCCTAAACACAAGGCACTTACTAACTTTATCAATAGACAGAAAATAAGACTGGATGAACATAAACATATTACTTATAATCAATGGTGGGCACAATAATATTCCTGTTTATTGTCCATAAACAAACATCCTAATCCTAAACACAAGGCACTTACTAACTTTATAAATAGACAGAAAATAAGACTGGATGAACACTACCAACATAAACATATTACTTATAATCAATGGTGGGCACAATAATATTCCTGTTTATTGTCCATAAACAAACATCCTAATCCTAAACACAAGGCACTTACTAACTTTATCAATAGACAGAAAATAAGACTGGATGAACATAAACATATTACTTATAATCAATGGTGGGCACAATAATATTCCTGTTTATTGTCCATAAAACAAGCATCCTAATCCTAAACACAAGGCACTTAGTAACTTTATAAATAGACAGAAAATAAGACTGGATGAACATAAACATATTACTTATAATCAATGGTGGGCATAATAATATTCCTGTTTATTGCCCATAAACAAACATCCTAATCCTAAACACAAGGCACTTACTAACTTTATCAATAGACAGAAAATAAGACTGGATGAACATAAACATATTACTTATAATCAATGGTGGGCACAATAATATTCCTGTTTATTGTCCATAAACAAACATCCTAATCCTAAACACAAGGCACTTACTAACTTTATAAATAGACAGAAAATAAGACTGGATGAACATTACCAACATAAACATATTACTTATAATCAATGGTGGGCACAATAATATTCCTGTTTATTGTCCATAAACAAACATCCTAATCCTAAACACAAGGCACTTACTAACTTTATCAATAGACAGAAAATAAGACTGGATGAACATAAACATATTACTTATAATCAATGGTGGGCACAATAATATTCCTGTTTATTGTCCATAAACAAACATCCTAATTCTAAACACAAGGCACTTACTAACTTTATAAATAGACAGAAAATAAGACTGGATGAACATAAACATATTACTTATAATCAATGGTGGGCACAATAATATTCCTGTTTATTGTCCATAAACAAACATCCTAATCCTAAACACAAGGCACTTACTAACTTTATAAATAGACACAAAATAAGACTGGATGAACACTACCAACATAAACATATTACTTATAATCAATGGTGGGCACAATAATATTCCTGTTTATTGTCCATAAAACAAGCATCCTAATCCTAATCCTAAACACAAGGCACTTACTAACTTTATAAATAGACAGAAAATAAGACTGGTTGAACATAAACATATTACTTATAATCAATGGTGGGCACAATAATATTCCTGTTTATTGTCCATAAACAAACATCCTAATCCTAAACACAAGGCACTTACTAACTTTATAAGTAGACAGAAAATAAGACTGGATGAACACTACCAACATAAACATATTACTTATAATCAATGGTGGGCACAATAATATTCCTGTTTATTGTCCATAAACAAACATCCTAATCCTAAACACAAGGCACTTACTAACTTTATAAATAGACAGAAAATAAGACTGGATGAACATAAACATATTACTTATAATCAATGGTGGGCATAATAATATTCCTGTTTATTGTCCATAAACAAACATCCTAATCCTAAACACAAGGCACTTACTAACTTTATCAATAGACAGAAAATAAGACTGGATGAACATAAACATATTACTTATAATCAATGGTGGGCATAATAATATTCCTGTTTATTGTCCATAAACAAACATCCTAATCCTAAACACAAGGCACTTACTAACTTTATCAATAGACAGAAAATAAGACTGGATGAACATAAACATATTACTTATAATCAATGGTGGGCACAATAATATTCCTGTTTATTGTCCATAAACAAACATCCTAATCCTAAACACAAGGCACTTACTAACTTTATAAATAGACAGAAAATAAGACTGGATGAACACTACCAACATAAACATATTACTTATAATCAATGGTGGGCACAATAATATTCCTGTTTATTGTCCATAAACAAACATCCTAATCCTAAACACAAGGCACTTACTAACTTTATCAATAGACAGAAAATAAGACTGGATGAACATAAACATATTACTTATAATCAATGGTGGGCACAATAATATTCCTGTTTATTGTCCATAAAACAAGCATCCTAATCCTAATCCTAAACACAAGGCACTTACTAACTTTATAAATAGACAGAAAATAAGACTGGATGAACACTACCAACATAAACATATTACTTATAATCAATGGTGGGCACAATAATACTCCTGTTTATTGTCCATAAACAAACATCCTAATCCTAAACACAATGCACTTACTAACTTTATAAATAGACAGAAAATAAGACTGGATGAACATAAACATATTACTTATAATCAATGGTGGGCACAATAATATTCCTGTTTATTGTCCATAAACAAACATCCTAATCCTAAACACAAGGCACTTATTAACTTTATCAATAGACAGAAAATAAGACTGGATGAACATAAACATATTACTTATAATCAATGGTGGGCACAATAATATTCCTGTTTATTGTCCATAAACAAACATCCTAATCCTAAACACAAGGCACTTATTAACTTTATAAATAGACAGAAAATAAGACTGGATGAACATAAACATATTACTTATAATCAATGGTGGGCACAATAGTATTCCTGTTTATTGTCCATAAACAAACATCCTAATCCTAAACACAAGGCACTTACTAACTTTATCAATAGACAGAAAATAAGACTGGATGAACATAAACATATTACTTATAATCAATGGTGGGCACAATAATATTCCTGTTTATTGTCCATAAACAAACATCCTAATTCTAAACACAAGGCACTTACTAACTTTATAAATAGACAGAAAATAAGACTGGATGAACATAAACATATTACTTATAATCAATGGTGGGCACAATAATATTCCTGTTTATTGTCCATAAACAAACATCCTAATCCTAAACACAAGGCACTTACTAACTTTATCAATAGACAGAAAATAAGACTGGATGAACACTACCAACATAAACATATTACTTATAATCAATGGTGGGCACAATAATATTCCTGTTTATTGTCCATAAACAAACATCCTAATCCTAAACACAAGGCACTTACTAACTTTATCAATAGACAGAAAATAAGACTGGATGAACATAAACACATTACTTATAATCAATGGTGGGCACAATAATATTCCTGTTTATTGTCCATAAAACAAGCATCCTAATCCTAATCCTAAACACAAGGCACTTACTAACTTTATAAATAGACAGAAAATAAGACTGGATGAACACTACCAACATAAACATATTACTTATAATCAATGGTGGGCACAATAATATTCCTGTTTATTGTCCATAAACAAACATCCTAATCCTAAACACAAGGCACTTACTAACTTTATCAATAGACAGAAAATAAGACTGGATGAACATAAACATATTACTTATAATCAATGGTGGGCACAATAGTATTCCTGTTTATTGTCCATAAACAAACATCCTAATCCTAAACACAAGGCACTCACTAACTTTATCAATAGACAGAAAATAAGACTGGATGAACATAAACATATTACTTATAATCAATGGTGGGCACAATAATATTCCTGTTTATTGTCCATAAACAAACATCCTAATCCTAATCCTAAACACAAGGCGAAGCTGCTAGCAGTTTCAAAAAATCTTCATTTCATCAGCGATGACAATCTCATCCTTTTAAATTTTGCTTCTTCTTCTGAGCAGACAGAGAAAATCGTTATTTTTGAAAAAAAAAAAAAAAATGTTTAGTTGCCTAACTCGTATATTGGATTGCTTTCCACACTAAGTACTAATCAACCAGTAAGCATAGGAACTAAAGTCAAAAAGTTAAATATATAAAAAAAAAATGTTTAGTTGCCTAACTCGTATATTGGGTTGCTTTCCACACTAAGTACTAATCAACCAGTAAGCATAGGAACTAAAGTCAAAAAGTTAAATATATAAAAAAAAAATGTTTAGTTGCCTAACTCGTATATTGGGTTGCTTTCCACACTAAGTACTAATCAACCAGTAAGCATAGGAACTAAAGTCAAAAAGTTAAATATATAAAAAGAAAATGTTTAGTTGCCTAACTCGTATATTGGGTTGCTTTCCACACTAAGTACTAATCAACCAGTAAGCATAGGAACTAAAGTCAAAAAGTTAAATGTATAAAAAAAAATGTTTATTTGCCTAACTCGTATATTGGGTTGCTTTCCACACTAAGTACTAATCAACCATTAAGCATAGGAACTAAAGTCAAAAAGTTAAATATATAAAAAAAAAATGTTTAGTTGCCTAACTCGTATATTGGGTTGCTTTCCACACTAAGTACTAATCAACCAGTAAGCATAGGAACTATAGTCAAAAAGTTAAATATATAAAAAAAAAATGTTTAGTTGCCTAACTCGTATATTGGGTTGCTTTCCACACTAAGTACTAATCAACCAGTAAGCATAGGAACTAAAGTCAAAAAGTTAAATATATAAAAAAAAAATGTTTAGTTGCCTAACTCGTATATTGGGTTGCTTTCCACACTAAGTACTAATCAACCAGTAAGCATAGGAACTAAAGTCAAAAAGTTAAATATATATAAAAAAAATGTTTAGTTGCCTAACTCGTATATTGGGTTGCTTTCCACACTAAGTACTAATCAACCAGTAAGCATAGGAACTAAAGTCAAAAAGTTAAATATATAAAAAAAAAATGTTTAGTTGCCTAACTCGTATATTGGGTTGCTTTCCACACTAAGTACTAATCAACCAGTAAGCATAGGAACTAAAGTCAAAAAGTTAAATATATAAAAAGAAAATGTTTAGTTGCCTAACTCGTATATTGGGTTGCTTTCCACACTAAGTACTAATCAACCAGTAAGCATAGGAACTAAAGTCAAAAAGTTAAATATATAAAAAGAAAATGTTTAGTTGCCTAACTCGTATATTGGGTTGCTTTCCACACTAAGTACTAATCAACCAGTAAGCATAGGAACTATAGTCAAAAAGTTAAATATATAAAAAAAAATTGTTTAGTTGCCTAACTCGTATATTGGGTTGCTTTCCACACTAAGTACTAATCAACCAGTAAGCATAGGAACTAAAGTCAAAAAGTTAAATATATAAAAAACAAATGTTTAGTTGCCTAACTCGTATATTGGGTTGCTTTCCACACTAAGTACTAATCAACCAGTAAGCATAGGAACTAAAGTCAAAAAGTTAAATATATAAAAAACAAATGTTTAGTTGCCTAACTCGTATATTGGGTTGCTTTCCACACTAAGTACTAATCAACCAGTAAGCATAGGAACTAAAGTCAAGAAGTTAAATATATAAAAAACAAATGTTTAGTTGCCTAACTCGTATATTGGGTTGCTTTCCACACTAAGTACTAATCAACCAGTAAGCATAGGAACTAAAGTCAAAAAGTTAAATATATAAAAAAAAAATGTTTAGTTGCCTAACTCGTATATTGGGTTGCTTTCCACACTAAGCACTAATCAACCAGTAAGCATAGGAACTAAAGTCAAAAAGTTAAATATATATAAAAAAAATGTTTAGTTGCCTAACTCGTATATTGGGTTGCTTTCCACACTAAGTACTAATCAACTAGTAAGCATAGGAACTAAAGTCAAAAAGTTAAATATATATAAAAAAAATGTTTAGTTGCCTAACTCGTATATTGGGTTGCTTTCCACACTAAGTACTAATCAACCAGTAAGCATAGGAACTAAAGTCAAAAAGTTAAATATATAAAAAAAAAATGTTTAGTTGCCTAACTCGTATATTGGGTTGCTTTCCACACTAAGTACTAATCAACCAGTAAGCATAGGAACTAAAGTCAAAAAGTTAAATATATAAAAAGAAAATGTTTAGTTGCCTAACTCGTATATTGGGTTGCTTTCCACACTAAGTACTAATCAACCAGTAAGCATAGGAACTAAAGTCAAAAAGTTAAATATATAAAAAAAAAATGTTTAGTTGCCTAACTCGTATATTGGGTTGCTTTCCACACTAAGTACTAATCAACCAGTAAGCATAGGAACTAAAGTCAAGAAGTTAAATATATAAAAAAAAAATGTTTAGTTGTTTAACTCGTATATTGGATTGCTTTCCACACTAAGTACTAATCAACCAGTAAGCATAGGAACTAAATTCAAAAAGTTAAATATATAAAAAAAAAATGTTTAGTTGCCTAACTCGTATATTGGGTTGCTTTCCACACTAAGTACTAATCAACCAGTAAGCATAGGAACTAAAGTCAAAAAGTTAAATATAAAAAAAAAAATGTTTAGTTGCCTAACTCGTATATTGGGTTGCTTTCCACACTAAGTACTAATCAACCAGTAAGCATAGGAACTAAAGTCAAAAAGTTAAATATATAAAAAAAAAATGTTTAGTTGCCTAACTCGTATATTGGGTTGCTTTCCACACTAAGTACTAATCAACCAGTAAGCATAGGAACTAAAGTCAAAAAGTTAAATATATAAAAAAAAAAAATGTTTAGTTGCCTAACTCGTATATTGGGTTGCTTTCCACACTAAGTACTAATCAACCAGTAAGCATAGGAACTAAAGTCAAAAAGTTAAATATATAAAAAAAAAAAATGTTTAGTTGCCTAACTCGTATATTGGGTTGCTTTCCACACTAAGTACTAATCAACCAGTAAGCATAGGAACTAAAGTCAAAAAGTTAAATATATAAAAAAAAAATGTTTAGTTGCCTAACTCGTATATTGGGTTGCTTTCCACACTAAGTACTAATCAACCAGTAAGCATAGGAACTAAAGTCAAAAAGTTAAATATATAAAAAAAAAATGTTTAGTTGCCTAACTCGTATATTGGGTTGCTTTCCACACTAAGTACTAATCAACCAGTAAGCATAGGAACTAAAGTCAAAAAGTTAAATGTATAAAAAAAAAAATGTTTAGTTGCCTAACTCGTATATTGGGTTGCTTTCCACACTAAGTACTAATCAACCAGTAAGCATAGGAACTAAAGTCAAAAAGTTAAATATATTAATAAAAAAATGTTTAGTTGCCTAACTCGTATATTGGGTTGCTTTCCACACTAAGTACTAATCAACTAGTAAGCATAGGAACTGAAGTCAAAAAGTTAAATATAAAAAAAAAAAAATATGCAAATCGATCAAACAACAAACTAAATAAAAAAACTAAAACTAAAAATATAATGATGAAAATATTTGTAAAAATGTTTGAAAAAATAAATTAATAATACAAATAAAATGAAAGAAACGCATATTCTCTAAGTCTTCATTTAATTTAATAAAATTGTAGTGTTCCACAGTTAGATGCTTGGAGAATAGCGCTCAATATCATATATGTATTACTAGCCGAATACCTGTGATTCGCAGATAAGTAGTCACTTTATTGCCTTAAATAATGTATCAGCAAAATTAACGCTACTATGAAATTTTCTGCAGTTTATTATTTATGGTCCCCGTCATACTATATGTTATACATCAATTGATAAGTAATCAAAGTATTATGTTTCTTGACACTGGGGCGCTCCGGACCAGTGTCAAGGAACAGACAATCTATAGATAACCTGTTATATATAGGTTACCCGCATGGGAGTGTATAAGGGAGGGGGGCTGAGAGGTCTGCAGCCACAGCTAGAAGACATTTCCATGTGAATAAAAAGATTCGTTATAAAATATAGATGTTAACAGTGAATTTGAATTTGATGAAATCACTAAGTGTTGTTACTATCTGTGAGCTTAACGTGCGATGGCTTGGCTATTAGTGACGTAGAGATAGAGCGAGAGAGAAGGAAGTATGACGGAGATACAGGAGGGAGAGACGGGACTGTAGCGAGGTGGTGGGGGAAGGGAGGTTGCTGGAGTGGGGGTAAAAACTAGAACTTCCTGTAGGGGATAAATGGCCAGAGATAATTCAAGGATGTTTCTAGGGTTTTTCTAGTCGAGGGTTTCGGGAAATCTAGTAGCAGAGGCTTCTTCTAGCAGTCCTTTACTAGGCAACTGTATTTATAGTACAGTTCCATTATAATGGGTTTTAGCTTTTCCGGGGTCCGGTTATAACGGCATTCCTTGGGGTTAAACCTTAGTTCGAACTGAACAGCTACCGGCTATCTTGTTACACAACGACAATTTCTAATAGTTTCCTGATAGCTATCAATAGGTGAATTACATATTTCTCCTTCTTCTCATAGGTTTTGGGTTTCCCTGCTCTACCGTATCCCATCTTGGAAATATACCATTCTATAGTCCTTATTCACTCATCCTTAGTCAAAGGGGGAATCCGGGAACTTCCAATATACGCCCATGCCTGCTCTACCGTATCCCATCTTGGAAATATACCATTCTATAGTCCTTATTCACTCATCCTTAGTCAAAGGGGGAATCCGGGAACTTCCAATATACGCCCATGCCTGCTCTACCGTATCCCATCTTGGAAATATACCATTCTATAGTCCTTATTCACTCATCCTTAGTCAAAGGGGGAATCCGGGAACTTCCAATATACGCCCATGCCTGCTCTACCGTATCCCATCTTGGAAATATACCATTCTATAGTCCTTATTCACTCATCCTTAGTCAAAGGGGGAATCCGGGAACTTCCAATATACGCCCATCCCTGCTCTACCGTATCCCATCTTGGAAATATACCATTCTATAGTCCTTATTCACTCATCCTTAGTCAAAGGGGGAATCCGGGAACTTCCAATATACGCCCATGCCTGCTCTACCGTATCCCATCTTGGAAATATACCATTCTATAGTCCTTATTCACTCATCCTTAGTCAAAGGGGGAATCCGGGAACTTCCAATATACGCCCATGCCTGCTCTACCGTATCCCATCTTGGAAATATACCATTCTATAGTCCTTATTCACTCATCCTTAGTCAAAGGGGGAATCCGGCAACTTCCAATATACGCCCATCCCTGCTCTACCGTATCCCATCTTGGAAATATACCATTCTATAGTCCTTATTCACTCATCCTTAGTCAAAGGGGGAATCCGGCAACTTCCAATGTACGCCCATCCCTGCTCTACCGTATCCCATCTTGGAAATATACCATTCTATAGTCCTTATTCACTCATCCTTAGTCAAAGGGGGAATCCGGCAACTTCCAATGTACGCCCATCCCTGCTCTACCGTATCCCATCTTGGAAATATACCATTCTATAGTCCTTATTCACTCATCCTTAGTCAAAGGGGGAATCCGGGAACTTCCAATATACACCCATGCCTGCTCTACCGTATCCCATCTTGGAAATATACCATTCTATAGTCCTTATTCACTCATCCTTAGTCAAAGGGGGACTCCGGCAACTTCCAATATACGCCCATGCCTGCTCTACCGTATCCCATCTTGGAAATATACCATTCTATAGTCCTTATTCACTCATCCTTAGTCAAAGGGGGAATCCGGGAACTTCCAATATACGCCCATGCCTGCTCTACCGTATCCCATCTTGGAAATATACCATTCTATAGTCCTTATTCACTCATCCTTAGTCAAAGGGGGAATCCGGGAACTTCCAATATACGCCCATGCCTGCTCTACCGTATCCCATCTTGGAAATATACCATTCTATAGTCCTTATTCACTCATCCTTAGTCAAAGGGGGAATCCGGGAACTTCCAATATACGCCCATGCCTGCTCTACCGTATCCCATCTTGGAAATATACCATTCTATAGTCCTTATTCACTCATCCTTAGTCAAAGGGGGAATCCGGCAACTTCCAATATACGCCCATCCCTGCTCTACCGTATCCCATCTTGGAAATATACCATTCTATAGTCCTTATTCACTCATCCTTAGTCAAAGGGGGAATCCGGCAACTTCCAATGTACGCCCATCCCTGCTCTACCGTATCCCATCTTGGAAATATACCATTCTATAGTCCTTATTCACTCATCCTTAGTCAAAGGGGGAATCCGGCAACTTCCAATGTACGCCCATCCCTGCTCTACCGTATCCCATCTTGGAAATATACCATTCTATAGTCCTTATTCACTCATCCTTAGTCAAAGGGGGAATCCGGGAACTTCCAATATACACCCATGCCTGCTCTACCGTATCCCATCTTGGAAATATACCATTCTATAGTCCTTATTCACTCATCCTTAGTCAAAGGGGGACTCCGGCAACTTCCAATATACGCCCATGCCTGCTCTACCGTATCCCATCTTGGAAATATACCATTCTATAGTCCTTATTCACTCATCCTTAGTCAAAGGGGGAATCCGGGAACTTCCAATATACGCCCATCCCTGCTCTACCGTATCCCATCTTGGAAATATACCATTCTATAGTCCTTATTCACTCATCCTTAGTCAAAGGGGGAATCGGGAACATCCAATATACACCCATGCCTGCTCACCGTATCCCATCTTGGAAATATACCATTCTATAGTCCTTATTCACTCATCCTTAGTCAAAGGGGGAATCCGGGAACTTCCAATATACGCCCATGCCTGCTCTACCGTATCCCATCTTGGAAATATACCATTCTATAGTCCTTATTCACTCATCCTTAGTCAAAGGGGGAATCCGGGAACTTCCAATATACGCCCATCCCTGCTCTACCGTATCCCATCTTGGAAATATACCATTCTATAGTCCTTATTCACTCATCCTTAGTCAAAGGGGGAATCCGGGAACTTCCAATATACGCCCATCCCTGCTCTACCGTATCCCATCTTAGAAATATACCATTCTATAGTCCTTATTCACTCATCCTTAGTCAAAGGGGGAATCGGGAACATCCAATATACACCCATCCCTGCTCTACCGTATCCCATCTTGGAAATATACCATTCTATAGTCCTTATTCACTCATCCTTAGTCAAAGGGGGAATCCGGGAACTTCCAATATACGCCCATGCCTGCTCTACCGTATCCCATCTTGGAAATATACCATTCTATAGTCCTTATTCACTCATCCTTAGTCAAAGGGGGAATCCGGGAACTTCCAATATACGCCCATCCCTGCTCTACCGTATCCCATCTTGGAAATATACCATTCTATAGTCCTTATTCACTCATCCTTAGTCAAAGGGGGAATCGGGAACATCCAATATACGCCCATGCCTGCTCTACCGTATCCCATCTTGGAAATATACCATTCTATAGTCCTTATTCACTCATCCTTAGTCAAAGGGGGAATCCGGGAACTTCCAATATACGCCCATGCCTGCTCTACCGTATCCCATCTTGGAAATATACCATTCTATAGTCCTTATTCATCCTTAGTCAAAGGGGGAATCCGGGAACTTCCAATATACGCCCATGCCTGCTCTACCGTATCGCATCTTGGAAATATACCATTCTATAGTCCTTATTCACTCATCCTTAGTCAAAGGGGGAATCCGGGAACTTCCAATATACGCCCATGCCTGCTCTACCGTATCCCATCTTGGAAATATACCATTCTATAGTCCTTATTCACTCATCCTTAGTCAAAGGGGGAATCCGGGAACTTCCAATATACGCCCATCCCTGCTCTACCGTATCCCATCTTGGAAATATACCATTCTATAGTCCTTATTCACTCATCCTTAGTCAAAGGGGGACTCCGGGAACTTCCAATATACGCCCATCCCTGCTCTACCGTATCCCATCTTGGAAATATACCATTCTATAGTCCTTATTCACTCATCCTTAGTCAAAGGGGGAATCCGGGAACTTCCAATATACGCCCATGCCTGCTCTACCGTATCCCATCTTGGAAATATACCATTCTATAGTCCTTATTCACTCATCCTTAGTCAAAGGGGGAATCCGGGAACTTCCAATATACGCCCATCCCTGCTCTACCGTATCCCATCTTAGAAATATACCATTCTATAGTCCTTATTCACTCATTCTTAGTCAAAGGGGGAATCCGGGAACTTCCAATATACGCCCATCCCTGCTCTACCGTATCCCATCTTGGAAATATACCATTCTATAGTCCTTATTCACTCATCCTTAGTCAAAGGGGGAATCCGGGAACTTCCAATATACGCCCATGCCTGCTCTACCGTATCCCATCTTGGAAATATACCATTCTATAGTCCTTATTCACTCATCCTTAGTCAAAGGGGGAATCCGGCAACTTCCAATGTACGCCCATCCCTGCTCTACCGTATCCCATCTTGGAAATATATCATTCTATAGTCCTTATTCACTCATCCTTAGTCAAAGGGGGAATCCGGGAACTTCCAATATACACCCATGCCTGCTCTACCGTATCCCATCTTGGAAATATACCATTCTATAGTCCTTATTCACTCATCCTTAGTCAAAGGGGGAATCCGGCAACTTCCAATATGCGCCCATGCCTGCTCTACCGTATCCCATCTTGGAAATATACCATTCTATAGTCCTTATTCACTCATCCTTAGTCAAAGGGGGAATCCGGGAACTTCCAATATACGCCCATGCCTGCTCTACCGTATCCCATCTTGGAAATATACCATTCTATAGTCCTTATTCACTCATCCTTAGTCAAAGGGGGAATCCGGGAACTTCCAATATACGCCCATGCCTGCTCTACCGTATCCCATCTTGGAAATATACCATTCTATAGTCCTTATTCACTCATCCTTAGTCAAAGGGGGAATCCGGGAACTTCCAATATACGCCCATGCCTGCTCTACCGTATCCCATCTTGGAAATATACCATTCTATAGTCCTTATTCACTCATCCTTAGTCAAAGGGGGAATCGGGAACTTCCAATATGCGCCCATGCCTGCTCTACCGTATCCCATCTTGGAAATATACCATTCTATAGTCCTTATTCACTCATCCTTAGTCAAAGGGGGAATCCGGGAACTTCCAATATACGCCCATGCCTGCTCTACCGTATCCCATCTTGGAAATATACGATTCTATAGTCCTTATTCACTCATCCTTAGTCAAAGGGGGAATCCGGGAACTTCCAATATACGCCCATGCCTGCTCTACCGTATCCCATCTTGGAAATATACCATTCTATAGTCCTTATTCACTCATCCTTAGTCAAAGGGGGAATCCGGGAACTTCCAATATACGCCCATGCCTGCTCTACCGTATCCCATCTTGGAAATATACCATTCTATAGTCCTTATTCACTCATCCTTAGTCAAAGGGGGAATCCGGGAACTTCCAATATACGCCCATGCCTGCTCTACCGTATCCCATCTTGGAAATATACCATTCTATAGTCCTTATTCACTCATCCTTAGTCAAAGGGGGAATCCGGGAACTTCCAATATGCGCCCATGCCTGCTCTACCGTATCCCATCTTGGAAATATACCATTCTATAGTCCTTATTCACTCATCCTTAGTCAAAGGGGGAATCCGGGAACTTCCAATATACGCCCATGCCTGCTCTACCGTATCCCATCTTGGAAATATACCATTCTATAGTCCTTATTCACTCATCCTTAGTCAAAGGGGGAATCCGGGAACTTCCAATATACGCCCATGCCTGCTCTACCGTATCCCATCTTGGAAATATACCATTCTATAGTCCTTATTCACTCATCCTTAGTCAAAGGGGGAATCCGGGAACTTCCAATATACGCCCATGCCTGCTCTACCGTATCCCATCTTGGAAATATACCATTCTATAGTCCTTATTCACTCATCCTTAGTCAAAGGGGGAATCCGGGAACTTCCAATATACGCCCATGCCTGCTCTACCGTATCCCATCTTGGAAATATACCATTCTATAGTCCTTATTCACTCATCCTTAGTCAAAGGGGGAATCCGGGAACTTCCAATATGCGCCCATGCCTGCTCTACCGTATCCCATCTTGGAAATATACCATTCTATAGTCCTTATTCACTCATCCTTAGTCAAAGGGGGAATCCGGCAACTTCCAATATGCGCCCATGCCTGCTCTACCGTATCCCATCTTGGAAATATACCATTCTATAGTCCTTATTCACTCATCCTTAGTCAAAGGGGGAATCCGGGAACTTCCAATATACGCCCATGCCTGCTCTACCGTATCCCATCTTGGAAATATACCATTCTATAGTCCTTATTCACTCATCCTTAGTCAAAGGGGGAATCCGGGAACTTCCAATATACGCCCATCCCTGCTCTACCGTATCCCATCTTGGAAATATACCATTCTATAGTCCTTATTCACTCATCCTTAGTCAAAGGGGGAATCCGGGAACTTCCAATATACGCCCATGCCTGCTCTACCGTATCCCATCTTAGAAATATACCATTCTATAGTCCTTATTCACTCATCCTTAGTCAAAGGGGGAATCCGGGAACTTCCAATATACGCCCATGCCTGCTCTACCGTATCCCATCTTGGAAATATACCATTCTATAGTCCTTATTCACTCATCCTTAGTCAAAGGGGGAATCCGGGAACTTCCAATATACGCCCATCCCTGCTCTACCGTATCCCATCTTGGAAATATACCATTCTATAGTCCTTACTCATCCTTAGTCAAAGGGGGAATCCGGGAACTTCCAATATACGCCCATCCCTGCTCTACCGTATCCCATCTTGGAAATATACCATTCTATAGTCCTTATTCACTCATCCTTAGTCAAAGGGGGAATCCGGGAACTTCCAATATACGCCCATCCCTGCTCTACCGTATCCCATCTTGGAAATATACCATTCTATAGTCCTTATTCACTCATTCTTAGTCAAAGGGGGAATCCGGGAACTTCCAATATACGCCCATCCCTGCTCTACCGTATCCCATCTTGGAAATATACCATTCTATAGTCCTTATTCACTCATCCTTAGTCAAAGGGGGAATCCGGGAACTTCCAATATGCGCCCATGCCTGCTCTACCGTATCCCATCTTGGAAATATACCATTCTATAGTCCTTATTCACTCATCCTTAGTCAAAGGGGGAATCCGGGAACTTCCTATATACGCCCATGCCTGCTCTACCGTATCCCATCTTGGAAATATACCATTCTATAGTCCTTATTCACTCATCCTTAGTCAAAGGGGGAATCCGGGAACTTCCAATATACGCCCATCCCTGCTCTACCGTATCCCATCTTGGAAATATACCATTCTATAGTCCTTATTCACTCATCCTTAGTCAAAGGGGGAATCCGGGAACTTCCAATATACGCCCATCCCTGCTCTACCGTATCCCATCTTGGAAATATACCATTCTATAGTCCTTATTCACTCATTCTTAGTCAAAGGGGGAATCCGGGAACTTCCAATATACGCCCATCCCTGCTCTACCGTATCCCATCTTGGAAATATACCATTCTATAGTCCTTATTCACTCATCCTTAGTCAAAGGGGGAATCCGGGAACTTCCAATATGCGCCCATGCCTGCTCTACCGTATCCCATCTTGGAAATATACCATTCTATAGTCCTTATTCACTCATCCTTAGTCAAAGGGGGAATCCGGGAACTTCCAATATACGCCCATGCCTGCTCTACCGTATCCCATCTTGGAAATATACCATTCTATAGTCCTTATTCACTCATCCTTAGTCAAAGGGGGAATCCGGGAACTTCCAATATACGCCCATCCCTGCTCTACCGTATCCCATCTTGGAAATATACCATTCTATAGTCCTTATTCACTCATCCTTAGTCAAAGGGGGAATCCGGGAACTTCCAATATACGCCCATCCCTGCTCTACCGTATCCCATCTTGGAAATATACCATTCTATAGTCCTTATTCACTCATTCTTAGTCAAAGGGGGAATCCGGGAACTTCCAATATACGCCCATCCCTGCTCTACCGTATCCCATCTTGGAAATATACCATTCTATAGTCCTTATTCACTCATCCTTAGTCAAAGGGGGAATCCGGGAACTTCCAATATGCGCCCATGCCTGCTCTACCGTATCCCATCTTGGAAATATACCATTCTATAGTCCTTATTCACTCATCCTTAGTCAAAGGGGGAATCCGGGAACTTCCAATATACGCCCATGCCTGCTCTACCGTATCCCATCTTGGAAATATACCATTCTATAGTCCTTATTCACTCATCCTTAGTCAAAGGGGGAATCCGGGAACTTCCAATATACGCCCATCCCTGCTCTACCGTATCCCATCTTGGAAATATACCATTCTATAGTCCTTATTCACTCATTCTTAGTCAAAGGGGGAATCCGGGAACTTCCAATATACGCCCATCCCTGCTCTACCGTATCCCATCTTGGAAATATACCATTCTATAGTCCTTATTCACTCATCCTTAGTCAAAGGGGGAATCCGGGAACTTCCAATATGCGCCCATGCCTGCTCTACCGTATCCCATCTTGGAAATATACCATTCTATAGTCCTTATTCACTCATCCTTAGTCAAAGGGGGAATCCGGGAACTTCCAATATACGCCCATGCCTGCTCTACCGTATCCCATCTTGGAAATATACCATTCTATAGTCCTTATTCACTCATCCTTAGTCAAAGGGGGAATCCGGGAACTTCCAATATACGCCCATCCCTGCTCTACCGTATCCCATCTTGGAAATATACCATTCTATAGTCCTTATTCACTCATCCTTAGTCAAAGGGGGAATCCGGGAACTTCCAATATACGCCCATGCCTGCTCTACCGTATCCCATCTTAGAAATATACCATTCTATAGTCCTTATTCACTCATCCTTAGTCAAAGGGGGAATCCGGGAACTTCCAATATACGCCCATGCCTGCTCTACCGTATCCCATCTTGGAAATATACCATTCTATAGTCCTTATTCACTCATCCTTAGTCAAAGGGGGAATCCGGGAACTTCCAATATACGCCCATCCCTGCTCTACCGTATCCCATCTTGGAAATATACCATTCTATAGTCCTTATTCACTCATCCTTAGTCAAAGGGGGAATCGGGAACTTCCAATATGCGCCCATGCCTGCTCTACCGTATCCCATCTTGGAAATATACCATTCTATAGTCCTTATTCACTCATCCTTAGTCAAAGGGGGAATCCGGGAACTTCCAATATACGCCCATCCCTGCTCTACCGTATCCCATCTTGGAAATATACCATTCTATAGTCCTTATTCACTCATCCTTAGTCAAAGGGGGAATCCGGGAACTTCCAATATACGCCCATGCCTGCTCTACCGTATCCCATCTTGGAAATATACCATTCTATAGTCCTTATTCACTCATCCTTAGTCAAAGGGGGAATCCGGGAACTTCCAATATACGCCCATGCCTGCTCTACCGTATCCCATCTTGGAAATATACCATTCTATAGTCCTTATTCACTCATTCTTAGTCAAAGGGGGAATCCGGGAACTTCCAATATACGCCCATGCCTGCTCTACCGTATCCCATCTTGGAAATATACCATTCTATAGTCCTTATTCACTCATCCTTAGTCAAAGGGGGAATCCGGGAACTTCCAATATACGCCCATGCCTGCTCTACCGTATCCCATCTTGGAAATATACCATTCTATAGTCCTTATTCATCCTTAGTCAAAGGGGGAATCCGGGAACTTCCAATATACGCCCATGCCTGCTCTACCGTATCCCATCTTGGAAATATACCATTCTATAGTCCTTATTCACTCATCCTTAGTCAAAGGGGGAATCCGGGAACTTCCAATATACGCCCATCCCTGCTCTACCGTATCCCATCTTGGAAATATACCATTCTATAGTCCTTATTCACTCATCCTTAGTCAAAGGGGGAATCCGGGAACTTCCAATATACGCCCATGCCTGCTCTACCGTATCCCATCTTGGAAATATACCATTCTATAGTCCTTACTCACTCATCCTTAGTCAAAGGGGGAATCCGGGAACTTCCAATATACGCCCATCCCTGCTCTACCGTATCCCATCTTGGAAATATACCATTCTATAGTCCTTATTCACTCATCCTTAGTCAAAGGGGGAATCCGGGAACTTCCAATATACGCCCATGCCTGCTCTACCGTATCCCATCTTGGAAATATACCATTCTATAGTCCTTATTCACTCATCCTTAGTCAAAGGGGGAATCCGGGAACTTCCAATATACGCCCATGCCTGCTCTACCGTATCCCATCTTGGAAATATACCATTCTATAGTCCTTATTCACTCATCCTTAGTCAAAGGGGGAATCCGGGAACTTCCAATATACGCCCATGCCTGCTCTACCGTATCCCATCTTGGAAATATACCATTCTATAGTCCTTATTCACTCATCCTTAGTCAAAGGGGGAATCCGGCAACTTCCAATATGCGCCCATGCCTGCTCTACCGTATCCCATCTTGGAAATATACCATTCTATAGTCCTTATTCACTCATTCTTAGTCAAAGGGGGAATCCGGCAACTTCCAATATACGCCCATCCCTGCTCTACCGTATCCCATCTTGGAAATATACCATTCTATAGTCCTTATTCACTCATCCTTAGTCAAAGGGGGAATCCGGGAACTTCCAATATACGCCCATGCCTGCTCTACCGTATCCCATCTTGGAAATATACCATTCTATAGTCCTTACTCATCCTTAGTCAAAGGGTTGAGAAGATATGGTCGACCGTTCAGAAGTAGGAAGCGTTGATCGTCGGGGTTTCGGTCAGTGTTCTTATTTAATAAAACACATTTTATGGTTAAAATGTATATTTATTACTGCCAACGTTTCGGCTTCCTATACAAGCCATCTTCAGGGCTGTAAAAACATACATATATAATATACAATATATATATATATATATATATATATATATATATATTCACTCATATATGTACTCATATTTTTGTTAATTTATCTATCCTTTTTTGTCATTGTTGTACCATATATGTTTTTAGAGCCCTGAAGATGGCTTGTATAGCAAGCCGAAACGTCGGCAGTAATAAATGTACATTTTAACCATAAAATGTGTTTTATTAAATAAGAATATTGACCGAAACCCCGACGATCAACGCTTCCTTACTCAAAGGGGGAATCCGGGAACTTCCAATATTATATTTTTTATTTATTTTATTATAAGGGCTTTGAAACTATGGCTATGTTGACGTTTATACAATTTACATTTACACTTAAATAAGATTATATATATATATGATTGATTGGTGAGACGGCTTCTCTCTCCAGCGGTGATTTTCCTCTCTTTACTGCAATATTTCGTCGGGTTCATCTCCGACTTCTTCAGGCTGCTATGTGTCGTCCTCGGTGGTTGTCAAGGGAATGTGAAGGACGACACAAGCAGCCTGAAGAAGTCGGAGATGAACCCGACGAAATATTGCAGAAAGGAGAGGAAGAACACCGCTGGAGAGAGAAGCCGTCTCACAAATCAATCATTTCAACCCCAGCGAAGTAACTTAAAACAAAACATATATGTATATATATATATATATATATATATATATATATATATATATACAACAAGATTCATCTAAATAAAAATAATAAATACAAATTGTCTTCTGCAGTCTGTCAGTATGTGTTTTATCGTCAGGGTAACATTACACAGGGAGCACACGGGTCTGTCTTGTCTTTTGCAGTCTGTCAGTATGTGTTTTATCGTCAGGGGAACATTACACATGGAGCACACGGGTCTTTCTCGTCTTCTGCAGTCTGTGAGTATGTGTTTTATCGTCAGGGTAACATTACACAGTGAGCACACGGGTCTGTCTTGTCTTTTGCAGTCTGTCAGTATGTGTTTTATCGTCAGTGTAACATTACACAGGGAGCACACGGGTCTGTCTTGTCTTCTGCAGTCTGTGAGTATGTGTTTTATCGTCAGGGTAACATTACACAGTGAGCACACGGGTCTGTCTTGTCTTTTGCAGTCTGTCAGTATGTGTTTTATCGTCAGGGTAACATTACACAGGGAGCACACGGGTCTGTCTTGTCTTTCCATTAAGTATGAATGGGTTATAAGTGAGTGTCCAATTCTTAGCCTGGTCAGGACAACTTAGTCTCTTCTACTTAAAGACAATTGATTATCATGCCAGACTTTGATTGAGTTTTTAATTTCTCGTAATTTGTTTTCTATCCGTAACCAGTGATTTATTTAATCTTGTAATATGTGTGTTTGTGCTATGTTACATAAGTCCTGTGTAGTTAGTTGTCTGATGTCAATGTTTTCTTTAAAGGTAGCCTCTTTAGCGTGGTTGTCCACGTCTGTATTTAGGCCTATGCCTTTATGCCCCGGTATCCATAGCATTGTAATGTTTTAATCTGTTTAATTGCCAGTATATTCTGTGTATATTTGTGCAATATTCTATGCAATTGGTAAATTCTATGCAATAAGCCTGCTAACTGGAGTCCACACTATCGCTACGAACACCAAAACACGCAACAAGATTTACGACTGGTGCTATAAGGCAAGCTCGCAGGATCGATATCCACGAGGCAACGGGACCGAGTACTGATTACACGGTTATCAGTAACAGTAACGAGTAAAATCACTACTCATTTACATCTTTATGTGCAGTACTCACAGTCACGATTCTAATATTACAAAAATTTCTTATTATTTGACCAACCTGTCCAGGAATGGCGAATCATCAATTCTTGGGATTATACACAATCAACAGAAGAAAAACATCAGTCCCGTAACAGGCTGAGGGGACGATACTATAGAGGCATCTAATTCACACTAGAAAGGTAGTACGAGGAAGATAGTGTGGTCAGTCCTGTGATCCGGCTGACTGATTTTCCCCTTAGCTACTTTAAATGCTAGGGTCATGAGCACCAAGGTACCCATTAATAAATTAATCAAAGGCTGGGTTGGCCTAGGGACGGTCAGAGAGGCCGAGTCCAACCCATGAACGAAGACACTAGAAGATAAAAATCTTTAGTACTATGCTCGGGATTTGATCTCAGGTCCTCCAGCATACTAGTCCAGTGCTCTACCCCCACACAACCACCAGAAGGTCAATCAAGAAATTTTAGTTTTTTAGCACTTTCCGAAGAGATGTAGTTATTGAGGTTGCACTAAATTATGAATTTTTGTAAGATTTCTTCAAATCTTCATCGATCCATATCTACTAGATAACCCCGTACATAGTTTCATCATTGCTCCACCCTCCCTCATCCCCTTTTGCTCCAGTATTCCACAATCCTTCCTTATTCAATCTCTTGTTTTTAATAATATGTATATATCGCACAAGGATTTCTGAAGTTACACAGCTCAGAAATCGGTGTTATTCAGTATGACTTCGAAACACCTGGTAAATATATCTTTATCCACCATCAAAACTCTATGTTCCTAGCTACAGAGCTTTTACACCAGAGGGCACTTCACCCTACATAGGCAAGAGTGACACATTTTCAGTTGAGTTTTATTTTGAGTTGTGTCACTTTAGAAATACTAGTGGGATATGTTATATTCTATTATTTGCATAAGGTTTTATAAACAGCATTAGAGTTCATTTTTTTAATATTTTCTTAGCATATAGAGCTAAAGTTTTATTTTAAATTTGTATAATCATCCTTAAATGCTATTCTTAAGGGACTAAGTCCCAGAACAAAGTAATTTATTTAAATTTCTCTCTCTCTCTCTCTCTCTCTCTCTCTCTCTCTCTCTCTCTCTCTCTCTCTTTCTCTCTCTCTCGATATATATATATATATATATATATATATATATATATATATATATATATATATCTGTATACTCTGCTACATGTTCTTAGAGTAAATGCCCTGCTTTCGGGGTAAAAGCATTGATTGAATGGCTACCTTAAGGAAGACCAACGGTAAGAGCCCATGAATATCCCATGATATTGGTTAAGGGTTGTACAACAGAAATGTTCACCTTCTCGCTCCCCTGAGTCCGATGTCTCTTGCAGCCTATTTATACAACACCTTCTCTTGTATTCTACCTATTTATTCCTTTCCTTTTCCATCGGCTTTCTCTTCGGGATCCAGAAACACAAAACGGGCAGTTTTTACTGCTTTAGTATAGGGGAAACCTACACCGGACCCGATCCGATAGCCACCGCCTGCCGGAAGAAAAACAAACATATGCATTTCAACGGAGGTGCCTACACTGGTCCCGACCCAATGGGATCCGATGACCACCGATTCTCGGGCGTTCAAACTTCTTCGTTTTTAGACCGATTTCGGACCGACGAAGCAAAATGGTGCCAAACAAAATATTGTGTTTCAAAAATGTCTACAGCCTGTACATCGTAACCGACTTCAACACATTCTTTTTAAAAGCTAATAAAATTTAGAACAACTTTGTCAATTAACATTTTTGTTTTTTGTTTCCCTTCTTTAATAAATTACGTGGAAAGATGATTATAACCATCCAATGTCTATAACCTTCCAATGTTCATTACCTTCCAATCCTTTTAACCTTCTAGCTACCGTTTTTATAAATAATTTTAAAATATGAATACTGATGCTTCTCTAATCGTAGTTTAACAGTTGTAAATTAACTGTTACACTAAGAATGACTTTTTCGGGACTGATATACTTCCATAAGATTGGTTGGCCTCTCAACTCCTCCTTCAAACCTCCAACATTCAACCTAATCCAAGGTTTCTATGCTTATTAGGTGGTATTTCTTAAATCAATCACTCATTTTCACTTCACTACGAGGTCATTACTGATCGGATCTTGTCGGGACCGATCTGATCACTCTTGTCGGCCGCTGGTGGCCATTGTCGGTCATACTTTTTATTTCACCTTATAGTTTTAAGTCTACCCTTGTCTACGGTCCTATCATTTTTTTGCATGTACTTTCATTATTATTTACAAAACCGGAATTTTTAAGATAACATAGTCCACAATTTACAAAGTTTAATGTTAGTGTTAAGGCATGAGGAGTTAACACTCCGTAACAAAGGTTGTGGGTTCAATCCCCACTATGGGCGGAGGCTTTTCTTTAGAAAAAAGAAAAGGCATCAGCTCTATCCACGCTAGAAAAGAGTGGTAACCTATAGATAACCCGTTCTAATAATGGATAACCTAGTTAATAATAATGGACGTTAAAATTTAAATTAAATTATGAGAACATTGCCTGTATTTATATTTTTGTAAATTCATATAAACAAAAATCACCGGAAAAAAATAATATATAGCCATAAAGAAAATAAAAATCATAAAAATGTAATACTTGGGATACAACTTTGCGTTTATCGCTTTTTTAATCTAGATAACATTTCTGAAGAAGTACTTCTGATAAGCAGTCTAGTGATAAGCGCTATCTAGTGATAAGGAGTATCTAGTGATAAGACCGATACCTAATTAGGCGGGAAAGATAAACACCATAGTTTCTAGGAATTATTCCTGGAGTTGTAGAACCTCGTTGAAACATCCTACCTCGCTGCGAATATCCTACAGACCACAAATCCATATTTCCTCCATCCCGGGGTTCCTGTTTTCGAATTCTAATGTGATGGGAGGGTGGGGGGAGGAGATATATCGCTCTGTGTCAATGTCATGTTGATTGATGGGTTTTGAGGCGGGGTAAGGGAGAGATGGAAGGTATTGTCGCAATTCTACAACACGTAAGTTATTTGTAAAATTTTGAATTACCTATGTTTTCGACCACTTTTTTGTAGGAATGAGATAGCGAGTGGTTAAATGATAATTGCAAGAAATTAAAAATAAGTAAGGTAGAGGTGCCGTCGTTTACGGTTCTGGCAAGGTTCAGACCAAACTACCGTTATCCGTTTATGTAATTCTGCAAGGTTACTACTTATAGAGGTGCTAACCATTCTAAAGACCCATGATGGAACCCAACAATAAAAAAAACCACCATACCTCTAGCGGGACTCCAACCCGCCACTCCATTATGATAGCACCTCGAAGACCCCCAGTTGCCTTAGGGGCACCTACATTAGACCCGAACCAATGGTTACTGACCGTCGGAATAAAACCAAACACTTGCATCATAATGGAGGTGCCTAAATTGGTCCCGACCCGACCCCATCCGATCCTATCCTATGTACACCGATTCTCGGCCGTTCAAACATGTTTGTTTCTAGACCGATTCCGGACCGACTGAGCAAAAAGGTTTACTAAATTACGTGGAAAGATGTTTATAACCATCCAATGAGTATAATCTTCAAATGCTTATAACCCTTAAACAGTTAACAATTAACTGTTACAGTAAAATTTATTTTTTCGGGACTGATATTCTTCCAGAAGATTGATTGGCCTCTCAACTCCTCCTTCATAACTCCAACATTCAATCTAATCCAAGGTTTCGATGCTTATTATGTGGTAAATCTTAGAATAATGACTCATTTCACTACGAGGTCATTACTGACGACCTGTGACTTGATCCAATCGGATCTGGTCGAGACCAATGTAGGCACTCACGTTGGCCGATATCGGACGGGTAGGATCGGATCGGATAGGGTCGGATCCGATGGATTTGGGAGAAATAAGGGTTCAATGTTGATACAGCTTTATTCCTGCTCTTTAGAATTCTCCCCCTCCCCCCTCTTTGCTATTTTCTATCTATAACCGTGCGGAAACTACCGCCCTTGAGGTCAGCTCCTCTAACTAGAGTCTCCAGAAGTGAATAGAGAATTAATTAAAACCTGCAAAGCCGACATTTTAATTTGAAGTTTTCGCTGAGAGATTCCTTTAGAAAAAAAAATATTTCTTTCGCTCTGTTTCATATGAATGGGCAACTCCTTTTTTCACATTCCCGTTTTTTCTTTTTTAAATTTTGTTTTCTTTGATTTTCGCTCTAACACATCCGGCGGCGAGATGAAAGCAGCCGACAAGCTTGGACTAACAACCAGCAACATTATAGTAATTACAGCCTCCAGACATTTTATAAAGATTTATCTTGCTTTATTTCTATTTTTCAGTTTCTTCAATGAAAGGCTGTCATTAATGAAAACTTTCTGTGGTCTTGCAACTTTCATAGCAACATTTACCATTTTTGAATTCTTGTTTACTGTCGCATCTGCTAGTAGTCCATTAGGACCGCGCTGGCTACAGCTTACCAGCCTTTCCAAATATACTTGGGGAATTGGGGATTTTTTTAATGAACTCGAGAGAGAACCAGCCACGCAAGGAGAGACTTTTTAGCGCGGTTCCTCCCTCCCTCCAAAGAGAAGAAGCCCACTAATGAGGTTGGCCTCATGACGCAATCTGAAAGTGCCGACTAGAGAATTTCACGTTTTATAACGAATAGATCACTAAAATAAAGGTGGAAATTTGCTACAAAAATCTTCCTTCTAATTTTTCTAATGTTAGAGATGGAAATCAACAGTTATTTTTCAAAAAGGTATTTACTGACCTTTGGGGCGAGGTTAGCTCACTGGTAGAGGACTCGACTAATGATCTGGATGACCCAGGTTCAAAACCCGAGCGCGCACTAAAAATTTTATCTTCTAGTTTCATGGTTCGAGGGTTGGATTTGCGGTACCAGATCGTCCCTAGGCGCATCGAGCCTTTAATGAATTAATTAATGGGTACCTTCAAAGTGAAAAATCAGGCGGCCGGAGCATAGTATTGACCATATTTCCTCCCTAGTGTGCCGTATGGTCAAGAATCAGATACCTCTACAGTATATGCCCCTCTGGGCCCTTGTGGCATATTACGGGTCTGATTGTTTTTTATTATTATTTTTTTTTTAGTTACTGAACTTTCGTTGTAATTGTTTTAGTTCATTTTTTAGTAAATAATAAGTTTGTGTCAAGATGTCAAAGTAAGAAAAGGATTTGCTTTTTTAAAGAAGTGCTACCACCATTAGCGGGAGTCGAACCCTGAAACTAGGCATGGAGTATTAATTCCTAACACTAACCTGCATTAGGCCGTTTCTCTCAAAAGGGTTTTCAAGTCGACAAAGTGTCCAGAGAAGATATTTATTTACAAAATATAATGTCCATTTAATATACACAATTTTGCAGTAAATAATGTTGTATGACCAATGGCAGAGTGATTTTTCTCAACTTTTTCTAAACGTCTATTGTGGTTTTAAAAATTCTTCAATAAAACACTCGTTGTAAACTTTAACCCATTTCCACCTGGATTTGATCCAGCACATACTCCAGAATTCTCCCCGTACTGCCATAAAGATGGACTAATTCTCCTTTAATCCACTTTCAGAATGTTAAGCAGAATCTTAAAAACCATTTTGTGTCAATGCCAGTTCGATTTCCCTTGCTCAAGGTAGAAGTTAAATCACCTCCATGTTACGTTAGAATAACTAAAATCTGAAAGTAGTGTGATTTCGTTTTAACTAATATATAAAAAGTCCGTCACGCAGGAGCTGCATAACTAAGCACTTTCCTCAGAATTTGGGTAGTGTAGACTGCTTTCCAGAACAATTTGCTTAAAATATACCTACAAAAATAAAATAAAAACATGAATAGTTCTCTTTTAAATTTGTAATGAGTAACTGATCAATTATTAATTTGCTTCCAGAGTTATGTTTACACATGGTACCTATTACACTACGTAATAAATACAAAAAAAAAACTCATATTATCCTATTTTGATCTAACACAGGAACAGGATACAGTCACTCTAGTGGTGGAAAGCGCTCCTTGCGGCGGCTTTGTGAACCTACGTCTGGCGGGCTTTTCTATTGAAATATATTACAAATTAAACCCCCGCTTTCCGATTCAGCTCATTTTTTACAACACTGTTTTCTCATAAGTTACCCACGACGTATACCGCGTTTCGTTACAATACAGCAGAAATTACGACCGGCATGAGTATATTAGGAATTTGGGTCCGGAATAAACCCCCCCCCCCTTCTAATGAACCGATTTAGTTTATTTTTACAAAACATATTTACCTGTAGATTACCACTACGAATACCGAGTTTCGTCGAAATATACCAAAAATCACGGCTGGTAGTGGCGAATTGGTATTGTGGGTCCGGAGTAAACCCCCCCCCCATCTAATGAACCGATTTAGTTCATTTTTATATCTCACTTTTTTCTCTACATTACCACTACGAATACCAAGTTTCGTTGAAATATAACAAATATTACGGCTGACATAGTCAAATTAGTGTTTTGGGTTCGGGGTAAACCCCCCTTCCGGTGGACCGACTTTGGTGCTTAACGAACTCGTTCAATCGTTTGCTAATTGAATGCTATATACCAAGTTTCGTGACGAAAAAACAACAACTCTGGCCGCTATCGTGTTAACAGACACACATACATATATATATATATATATATATATATATATATATATATATATATATAAATTTTAATGGGGGGCATTTTCGGTGTCTACTAGGTAGGATCGATAAAGATTTGAAGAAATTTTTCAAAAATTCCGTCATGAGTCCAACCTCAATAGCTACTTTCCTTCGGAGGAAAGTGCTCAAACCACTATACAGACACAAAAGGAATGTATTTAGGCAATTAAGTGCGATCAATTTAGAATGACAACTTTTAAAAGAATTACTTGTATTCTTTTTACTGATGTTTTAAAAAAAAACAATAACATAACATTTATTTATTATGTTTTCACAATTCTCAACTTGGACAAATGATATTATTAATGCTAAAAGCTGGGCAGGAAGAAGTTATGAAAAATATCCAAACCGAAAGTAATTAGGGAAATATTTTATTTGCCTGCAAGCGTGTATATATATATATATATACAGTAGAACTTGGATAATTCGAACCCCTAGGGACCGATAAAAAAAGTTCGAATTATCCAAAATTCGAATTACAAAAGTTTTTGGAAATAAAGGGGTAAAAAATCGAATTTCATATTTTGACATTTTTTAATTTTTAAAAATACATAAATTTTATTTAAACAATAAACATTTCATAAATTGATTATTAAGTACATAAGTAATAAATAATTTATCAAAAAAGTAAAAATAAAAGTCTATTGTTTTGAAAAAAATCATTTTCATGGGCAAGAATTTTTTATTTATTTTTCAGGTAAGTTGATAAAGTGTTAGGAGGAATTCCTTGGCAATTTCAGATATTTTCTTTCTTCCTATTTTAAGTTCTTTAATTGCAGCTATTTTCTCTGACAATGTTAAAGTTTTATAACTGGTAGGCTTCGATATCTTAAATCAACAACTCACTGAACTGCACTGTACACCAGAAATTCAAGGCACAAACAATACAACAAATCTTGGCGATGACTGAGTTATGACCGAATAAGAAATGAAGGTGGGAAGGATGGTGGAAGGGAATTCTAGGATAAAACGACAGGATGGTGTATGTAACTACAACCCCTGGAAGGGAGGAAGCGCGACCCACCACTTTGCAGAACTCCTAGAGTCCAAGAACTAGACTATGAGACCCCTACATCCGTGTCTTACTATCCTTCTTACCAGAGGGCAGAATATTTACACACGATTTAAGATCGAACACTTCCCATTGGAGGTAAAGACTCGTCACATATGTGAGCACAATTAAAGTTAACAAAAAAATTTAAGTTCTTCACAAAATTCAACTATAATCGGCTCACAAAGAACTTTTTTTGGAAAATAACAGAATATTAATGTTAACGAAACACTGTCTGCGACCTGAAACTAAAGAAGAATAAAAGGCTTTCAAGAATCAGTAGAAATTACTCAGGTTCAAACTAAGACAGAGCTGAAGTTTCGCCGTTCAACAAAAACATAACGAACCAACAGTAAGACTCGTATCAAATCCACTTTCCTTTTGTTTTTAAAAGTTTTATTTCATCAAAATTAACCTGCAAATAATCCATAAAATATAAAATAAATAAAAGTCAATAGATTAATCATGAACGTTTCTCCAGAGTCCATTGCTACTGATGTAAGGGATTCACAAATGAACTACCATCTAACACGATCTAAATGGAGTAAGAAGTTCTTGATAATCGTCATTTCTAAAAACCCTGAAAATAAATCTTTTAAAGATTACAGCCCTTTCAAGGTTTGCAAATTTATAAGAAACTTCGCTCCTAGAGTGAAAATTACTATACATCAATCCGGATCTGTCCTACTCGAAGTAAATAACGAACAAGATTATTTTAACCTTAAAAATTTAAAATCATATGAAAATAATAAAATTGACATCAAAGTCCACAATTCTTTCAGCACAAGCCGTGGAATAATTACTTGTTGAGCAATCAAACACTGTTCTGATGAAGAAATACTGTCGGAACTCGCGAGTCAAGGTGTCACTAAGATTAAGCGAATATATAAAACGGTTGGAGGCAAAAAGATTTCGACAGCTTCCTTTATCCTGACATTCGACAAATGTGAATTACCAACTAAAATCGCACTAGATTTCCAAATCATAGGAGTCAATCCTTACTTTAAACCACTGAAGTGTTTTAATTGTTTCGATTATCGGCACCATGCTTACAGCTGCAAGTCCATACTTTGTGGTTACTGCAATACTTTTTGTGAGGTCCTCATCATTGGAATTTATAAAATGGAGGCTACAAGAAACAATATACCGATTTGAAAGATGGACTCGACAAACAGGATTCTCATTCTCAACTACGAAGACCCGAGCTCTACATTTTTGCAGAAAAGTTTGCCACTACAATCCACCGTTATCTATATTCAATCAGCCGATCGATTATGTGAAAAAAATAAAGTTCTTGGGTTTGACCTTCGACAAGAAGTTAAACAGGATTGAGCACATAAAAGATTTAAGAAACAAATGTTCAAAAAAGCTTTTTCTTCTAAGGTGTTTAGCACATTCCAATTGGGGTGCCGATCGAGCAACCCTTTTACGAATATACAGAGTCCTCATAAGATCGGAACTCGATTACGGGTCGTTCATCTATTCCTCCGGTAATCAGAAAGCTCTCCGGATGCTCGATGTTGTACATAATGAAGCAATGAGGATAAGTACTGGAGCATTCCGAACATCACCGATCGAAAGTCTTCAAATGGAATGTGCAGAACCTTCTCTATACAATAGGAGAAATTTCTTGGGACTTTGTTTCCTAGGAAAACTTCTTTCAAGAGGAACACATAGACATCTTTGTGAAACAATAAAAATTCAAGAACTACCGGCAAGTAATAGTTTCTGTTGTAGGATGAGGAAAACTTTAAATTCTATAGAATTAGAACTTCCTAGGTTTTGGCAATCCAATCAAACAGTACAGCCTCCATGGGACACTGATAAAGTATATATCGACAAAAAAATGCTACACTTAAATAAGAAAGAGAACCCGCCAAATACAATCAATGCTGAGTTTTTAGCACACCTTACAAACTATTTCGGCTATGAACCAATCTACACAGATGGATCCAAGTCTTCAAATGGAGTAAGATCTGCCTTTTTAACAAGATCAACTAAAAAAGTCACTGCTCTACGAAAGGAATGCAGCTCGTTTAGTGTTGAAGCAGTTGCTATCTATGAAGCGATCAATTATGTAACGACAAATAAAATTCCGAAAACTGTCATAATATCAGACTCATTGAGTGTCTTAAGTACACTGCAAGAAAGGGAATCCACTGAAGGGCTTATTCGTTTATGCAAATATCTATTAAATAAAGCGAAGAAGGCAAATCAAACGGTGACATTCATGTGGGTTCCATCACACAGCGGCATAAAAGGTAATGAAGAAGTAGACAAACTTGCATCATCATTATCAGCCAATGATGAAGTCATTGATAGGATAACCTTTTCAGACTGGAAAACCCTAGTAAAAGAAAACCTCCTTAGACTCTGGACCAATAAGTGGTTTGAAATGGACGAAAAAGGACTGAGGAAAATAAAGGACATTCCGAAGCGATGGCAGACAAGTGAACGTTCTTCAAGGAGAGAAGAAGTTGTCCTGTGCAGATTAAGAATCGGCCACTGCCTCCTCAGCCATGAACATCTCTTCCATAACCTATATCCACCTTCATGCAGCTGTGATGTAGGTCAGCAATGGACAGTGGAACATTTCTTGATATCATGCAGAAACTACACTTCCTTGAGAAAATCCAATGGAATTGGATCTTCTCTTGCAAAAATTCTTGGCGACAAAGAAGAAAACGTACAAAAACGTTTTGTTTTTTTAAAAAAGACAAATATGTATTCAAAATTATAAATTTTATTTTTTATTATCAGTTAAAATTATCATTATTTATTATTAATATTTCCTAATATATATTTGAATCATTTATCATAACTATTATTATATGTTATTAATGTACTATTATTTTCATTTAATCATATATCAATTCCTCAATTTTAATTAATCATATTATTATATGTTCATTACCACTATAGTATCAAATATGATTTGTTTTCTATTTTCTTACCATGCAATCGCCAATGATCCTGCAGGATAGAGGCAAAATAAAATAAAATAAAATAAAAAAAAAAGACTCGTCAAAAATTCCAATTATCCAAAATTTTATTGGAATTAACCACGATATTTTTACATTGTTTATGTCCTAAATTCTAGGGACCGAGAGAAATATTCGAATTATCGAAGTTCGAATTATCCATGTTCCACTATATATATATATAGCTAAATACTTTAATGCTCCCCGTAAGGGGTTTGTGACTATTTGGAGATAAGAAAGTCCAGAAGCCTCTGCCACGGCCATACTGAAGTAGACATGACCTTATCAATACTCAGAGAGTCTACTGTTAAGAAGTGGTTATACTCTAGAAATACTCCTTCCAGCAAACTCTACTTCTTAAATACTCCCTTCTACAATAATATATCTTCGAACGACTTTTAGGACCTTCAGAATAGTAATCATAATTTGTTCATCTATCAACAATAAGGCAATTTTTAAAAAAATGTTAATATTTACCTATATATTTTTCTGATCGCGCACTAAAAGCCACAAATGCTGTCTGATTCTGATGAAATATGTTACAAATATGCTATTCCTGATTTAATAGGACGACATCATTAGAAGCATTAGAATCTCTCCCCTCCCTGGTGGTTCACTGGCACTTTTTACAGTTTTTGTTGTGAATCGAATGAAATCACTTATAAACGATATGGTGAAAAGCGACCATTATGATGAAAAGCGAACAAAACTAGAATTATTGTTGCGTTCACTCCATAACGACTGATTGAGTTGAGAAGTTATTAAAACACATATTACTAACAGACCTGAGGAACTTGGGTAAATATCTCGAAAACGGTTAGGACATCGTGGTAAATGGAAGTAACCATTCCAAAGGTAAAATTTCTACAAAAGGTATTATTATATAAATTTGGATAAGATGAACTTATTTGGTTCTTATCATTTCAAAATTGTAGTGAACGTGTTTCCTTGATACCAGTTTTTTATTTATTTATTTTCTTAAATTGTGTTTAGCATTAAAAATATTTATCAGTGAAACAAGGTAAATAAACGGGGAAACGTTTGTTTCATCTTTTAATTCAACCCCTTAACGGGCAAGGGCCGCTTGAGCGGCCACTGCTCGCTGAAATTAAAAAATGACGCGAGTGAGGCGGAATTGGTTCCAATGCTTCCTGCTAGATGCCAGGGTATGCCAAAAAATAGTATTTGGAGGTCTTGGGCCCGAGGAGCCGAGATATGACGAAGTTGGCCGCTAAAGCGGGCCTTGCCCATTCCCGCACGCGTCTTGTGTCAGTGTTGGCCGTGCATTATTGGCTCTCTGGATCACTCATCTTATCCGGAAATCGTTTCAAAGTATGTAATAATTCTTTTATACATTCTAGATTAGGAATTAATTGATTTTAATTGAAATGAGTATATCGCTTACATGTTATTCATTGATTTGTCTCATAAGTACCTTACTCTCGTGAGACTGGAAGGAAATACTTTTTTTGGCTTTGCTAATGAAATGTTTTTCTCAATTCTGTCTGAAATGATATTGTGGGCTAGCATTATACTACTATTATAACCCATTCAGCAATTTTTTTTTTTTTTTTTTTTTAAAGCCTGCGAATCTTAGGGTAACGCCATCGAATGAACCATTTTCATTTTCGGGATCTTTGCGACTTGGAATCGGCTTTATGACGTATCGCTGGCATTTCATATCGGGGATTCCCGATGCCTGGAATGGGCAAGGGCCGCTTAAGCGGCCAACCCCGTATGTATGAATACATTTTTTTTTTAACATCCTGGGTTCAAATTTAATAAATGGATGCCCCCCAGACTCCCAAATATAAATTAAATAAAATCCAACATAGCTAGCGAAATGTGCCCGTTAAAGGGTTAAATAGAGATCTCCTTAAGAATGAAAGAATGACACGGAGGCCAAATAATGCTCGCTAAGGGTTGATTACTGTGTTTTTTTTTTTTTTATGATCAGCCATCTTGGCCATTACCACCGACATACATGGTCCAGCTGGGACTTTTGTCAAGAGGCCCTGAAATGAGAAATCCCTCCCGCCGGTGGGACTCGAACCACCATCTCTCGTATGAGAATCCAAAGCGGTAGCCACTAGACCACGGGGAGATCCTATTCCATGTTTGTGTCGAAATTCTCACATCATTTCGAGATTTCATTAGACCGGACACTAAATTGTTCAAGTAAAATTAGTTTCGCCAAAAAATATCATTAACATTGAGAACTGTACTGTATCTAATTATATATTCCTTAATTACACTAGGAATAAAAACTTAGTAGCAAAGCGCTACGATGGCGCAGTGTTTTGTTTAGAACATTAAGAAGAAAATTTTAAGAGAAACTGAAAAAAAATACCTTTTGTGACCGGAAACATTTATCAGCCTCATTAAAATTTTAAAAAAAGTTAATGAATCTGCCCTCTTCCTCTTATCCCCACTCCTCTTCTTACCCCCACTCCACCTCTCCCCCACTCCTCCTCTTACCCCCACCCCTTCCTCCTTAAGTCGACCTAATGACTCGACCTTACGGTCCACCAGCTATCGGAGGAGATTATACTAATTCCTCTTCTAAATAAGAAAGCCTGTTGGAATGAATGATTCATTAAAACTAATTCGAGGGCACTCCTTATCATTATCACCTCATTATCATTATCACCTCATTATCATTATCACCTCATTACCCAACAGTCAATCTTATCACCAACATTAATATAAACGTTTTATTTTATTTTATTTTTTTCACAAGTTGGAACATTTGAATGAAACACAAATATTGTTTTTAACCTTTTTGGCTGCGATATTTAATACAAGGGCATTATGCGCGTTTACGTGGCCAGCGGTGTTCACCTCACTCGGAGCTGATTTCGTATTACCCCTATTCCCATTAGTCATTAGTAAACTTAGTCATAATTGAGGAGGACCTGCTATCAAGTGGTGAAATAGGAGAACTACTAGAATAACGAGAAAAATCCCCTAGGTAGCGTGAGAATTCAGTTCTATGGGAAAACATAGGGTGTTAGTCAGCCCGCACCAGTGCGGGAGTAGCGAGGGAGAGAGTCATTGTCAGCCCGCACCAGTGCGGGAGTAGCGATGGGGTGAGTCTTCGTTGGCCCTCACCATTGCGGGAGAAGCGTGGGAGAGAGTCATTGTCAGCCCGCACCAGTGCGAAAGTAGCGGTGGGGAGAGTCTTCGTCAGCCCGCACCATTGCGGGAGTAGCGTGGGAGAGTCATTATCAGCCCACACCAGGGCGGGAGTAGCGTGGGAGAGTCATTGTCAGCCCGCACCAGTGCGGGAGTAGCGTGGGAGAGTCATTATCAGCCCGCACCAGGGCGGGAGTAGCGTGGGAGAGTCATTGTCAGCCCGCACCAGGGCGGGAGTAGCGTGGGAGAGTCATTATCAGCCCGCACCAGGGCGGGAGTAGCGTGGGAGAGTCATTGTCAGCCCACACCAGTGCGGGAGAGTCATTATTATGCGCGTTTACGTGGCCAGCGGTGTTCACCTCACTCGGAGCTGATTTCGTATTACCCCTATTCCCATTAGTCATTAGTAAACTTAGTCATAATTGAGGAGGACCTGCTATCAAGTGGTGAAATAGGAGAACTACTAGAATAACGAGAAAAATCCCCTAGGTAGCGTGAGAATTCAGTTCTATGGGAAAACATAGGGTGTTAGTCAGCCCGCACCAGTGCGGGAGTAGCGAGGGAGAGAGTCATTGTCAGCCCGCACCAGTGCGGGAGTAGCGATGGGGAGAGTCTTCGTTGGCCCGCACCATTGCGGGAGAAGCGTGGGAGAGAGTCATTGTCAGCCCGCACCAGTGCGGGACTAGCGATGGGGAGAGTCTTCGTCAGCCCGCACCATTGCGGGAGTAGCGTGGGAGAGAGTCATTGTCAGCCCGCACCAGTGCGGGAGTAGCGAAGGGGAGAGAGTCATTGTCCGCCCGCACCAGTGCAGGAGTAGCGTGGGAGAGACTCATTGTCAGCCCGCACCAGTGCGGGAGTAGCAAAGGGGAGAGAGTCATTGATGGCCCGCACCAGTGCGGGAGTAGTGAGGGAGATAGTCTTTAGTCTCCCGCACCAGTGCGGGAGCAGCAGTTAAAGGATCCATTATATGCCTTTTTTTATACAGAACACACCAACCCCTTATCAATTATTTTACATGTATTCATGAAGAAATCTTTCTCGACACATACAAGAGATGCTTCAGCTTTCCAAAGCTCAAATAAAATGTACTTAGTTAAGTTGGTCCTTAAGAGACTTCTAGTGACGTGAACAAGTAATTTACCAAATAAAACAATATTAATACCAATTTTATTTTTAAAAAATGTATTCTGTATTTAATATATATATATGCTCGCGAAAGTGGTTTGATTCCGATAAAATATGATACATAATTACTTGGGATGATTAAAAGTTCACAATCACAAGAATTCGTAGAAACACTTTGAAGGATATGAAAGTGATAAGACAATAATTAAACTTTATAAAATATAATCACTAAAACTAAAAGTTTATTATTATAATGTTGGTTAGTAAAGCCAAATCCGGTTTGTTATAGTTTTTGGTTTGTTCTTCTTCTCCCTCTTCTTGGTACTGCTCGCGAGGTTAGGAATAGGACAAGCCAGTGGCTTCGGAGCATCCCCTTCGCATCTGCTCAATGATTCTACACAATTTGGGTCCGATTCTTTCTGAAATTCAACACTTCATTGTCATATGATACTTAAGTTTGTTTAAGTATGAGTAGGTATATATGAGTGATTGTGTGTTATGGAATGTGAAACGTGTATTATGTACTTTTTTAGGAAGCGAAAACTCCTTGGTGGTTATAAGCATAAAAAAATATTTGCTTATATATACACACAAACATTCAAATACAATTTTTCGAGTAATTAAATTTTGTCAATTATTTTTGCGGGTCCAGAAAGTTGTATTGTTTGTTTGATGTCACCACCTACAACTACAGCAATAGAATCTGCCAGTTGCTGTTGCTCCTTAATTCTTCTTAAGTCCTACAATTCGTCAAGTTATGTTTTACACGGAATTGCATGATCTGCATATTGGAGGTAGATTATTGGACACAAGGATTGTGTATATGATGTCACCACCTACAACTACACCAATAGAATCTGCCAGTTGCTGTTGCTCCTTAATTCTTCTTAAGTCCTACAATTCGTCAAGTTATGTTTTACACGGAATTGCATGATCTGCATATTGGAGGTAGATTATTGGACACAAGGATTGTGTATATGATGTCACCACCTACAACTACATCTATAGAATCTGCCAGTTGGTGTTGCTCCTTGATTCTTCTTAAGTCCTACAATTCGTCAAGTTATGTTTTACACGGAATTGCATGATCTGCATATTGGAGGTGGATTATTGGACACAAGGATTGTGTATATGATGTCACCACCTACAACTACACCAATAGAATCTGCAAGTTGGTGTTGCTCCTTAATTCTTCTTAATTCCTACAATTCGTCAATTTATGTTTTACACGGAATTGCATGATCTGCATATTGGAGGTGGATTATTGGACACAAGGATTGTGTATATGATGTCACCACCTACAACTACACCAATGGAATCTGCCAGTTGGTGTTGCTCCTTAATTCTTCTTAAGTCCTACAATTCGTCAAGTTATGTTTTACAAGGAATTGCATGATCTGCATATTGGAGGTGGATTATTGGACACTAGGATTGTGTATATGATGTCACCACCTACAACTACACCAATAGAATCTGCCAGTTGGTGTTGCTCCTTAATTCTTCTTAAGTCCTACAATTCGTCAAGTTATGTTTTACACGGAATTGCATGATCTGCATATTGGAGGTGGATTATTGGACACAAGGATTGTGTATATGATGTCACCACCTACAACTACACCAATAGAATCTGCCAGTTGGTGTTGCTCCTTGATTCTTCATAAGTCCTACAATTCGTCAAGTTATGTTTTACACGGAATTGCATGATCTGCATATTGGAGGTGGATTATTGGACACAAGGATTGTGCATATGATGTCACCACCTACAACTACACCAATAGAATCTGCCAGTTGGTGTTGCTCCTTGTTTCTTCTTAAGTCCTACAATTCGTCAAGTTATGTTTTACACGGAATTGCATATTCTGCATATTGGAGGTGGATTATTGGACACAAGGATTGTGTATATGATGTCACCACCTACAACTACACCAATAGAATCTGCCAGTTGGTGTTGCTCCTTGATTCTTCTTAAGTCCTACAATTCGTCAAGTTATGCTTTACACGGAATTGCATGATCTGCATATTGGAGGTGGATTATTGGACACAAGGATTGTGTATATGATGTCACCACCTACAACTACATCTATAGAATCTGCCAGTTGGTGTTGCTCCTTGATTCTTCTTAATTCCTACAATTCGTCAATTTATGTTTTACACGGAATTGCATGATCTGCATATTGGAGGTGGATTATTGGACACAAGGATTGTGTATATGATGTCACCACCTACAACTACACCAATGGAATCTGCCAGTTGGTGTTGCTCCTTAATTCTTCTTAAGTCCTACAATTCGTCAAGTTATGTTTTACAAGGAATTGCATGATCTGCATATTGCAGGTGGATTATTGGACACTAGGATTGTGTATATGATGTCACCACCTACAACTACACCAATAGAATCTGCCAGTTGGTGTTGCTCCTTAATTCTTCTTAAGTCCTACAATTCGTCAAGTTATGTTTTACACGGAATTGCATGATCTGCATATTGGAGGTGGATTATTGGACACAAGGATTGTGTATATGATGTCACCACCTACAACTACACCAATAGAATCTGCCAGTTGGTGTTGCTCCTTGATTCTTCTTAAGTCCTACAATTCGTCAAGTTATGTTTTACACGGAATTGCATGATCTGCATATTGGAGGTGGATTATTGGACACAAGGATTGTGTATATGATGTCACCGCCTACAACTACACCAATAGAATCTGCCAGTTGGTGTTGCTCCTTAATTCTTCTTAAGTCCTACAATTCGTCAAGTTATGTTTTACAAGGAATTGCATGATCTGCATATTGGAGGTGGATTATTGGACACAAGGATTGTGTATATGATGTCACCACCTACAACTACACCAATAGAATCTGCCAGTTGGTGTTGCTCCTTAATTATTCTTAAGTCCTACAATTCGTCAAGTTATATTTTACACGGAATTGCATGATCTGCATATTGGAGGTGGATTATTGGACACAAGGATTGTGTATATGATGTCACCACCTACAACTACATCTATAGAATCTGCCAGTTGGTGTTGCTCCTTGATTCTTCTTAAGTCCTACAATTCGTCAAGTTATGTTTTACACGGAATTGCATGATCTGCATATTGGAGGTGGATTATTGGACACAAGGATTGTGTATATGATGTCACCACCTACAACTACACCAATAGAATCTGCCAGTTGGTGTTGCTCCTTAATTCTTCTTAAGTCCTACAATTCGTCAAGTTATGTTATACAAGGAATTGCATGATCTGCATATTGGAGGTGGATTATTGGACACAAGGATTGTGTATATGATGTCACCGCCTACAACTACATCTATAGAATCTGCCAGTTGGTGTTGCTCCTTGATTCTTCTTAAGTCCTACAATTCGTCAAGTTATGTTTTACAAGGAATTGCATGATCTGCATATTGGAGGTGGATTATTGGACACAAGGATTGTCTATATGATGTCACCACCTACAACTACACCAATGGAATCTGCCAGTTGGTGTTGCTCCTTGATTCTTCTTAAGTCCTACAATTCGTCAAGTTATGCTTTACACGGAATTGCATGATCTGCATATTGGAGGTGGATTATTGGACACAAGGATTGTGTATATGATGTCACCACCTACAACTACATCTATAGAATCTGCCAGTTGGTGTTGCTCCTTGATTCTTCTTAATTCCTACAATTCGTCAATTTACGTTTTACACGGAATTGCATGATCTGCATATTGGAGGTGGATTATTGGACACAAGGATTGTGTATATGATGTCACCACCTACAACTACACCAATGGAATCTGCCAGTTGGTGTTGCTCCTTAATTCTTCTTAAGTCCTACAATTCGTCAAGTTATGTTTTACAAGGAATTGCATGATCTGCATATTGCAGGTGGATTATTGGACACTAGGATTGTGCATATGATGTCACCACCTACAACTACACCAATAGAATCTGCCAGTTGGTGTTGCTCCTTAATTCTTCTTAAGTCCTACAATTCGTCAAGTTATGTTTTACACGGAATTGCATGATCTGCATATTGGAGGTGGATTATTGGACACAAGGATTGTGTATATGATGTCACCACCTACAACTACACCAATAGAATCTGCCAGTTGGTGTTGCTCCTTGATTCTTCTTAAGTCCTACAATTCGTCAAGTTATGTTTTACACGGAATTGCATGATCTGCATATTGGAGGTGGATTATTGGACACAAGGATTGTGTATATGATGTCACCACCTACAACTACATCTATAGAATCTGCCAGTTGGTGTTGCTCCTTGATTCTTCTTAAGTCCTACAATTCGTCAAGTTATGTTTTACACGGAATTGCATGATCTGCATATTGGAGGTGGATTATTGGACACAAGGATTGTGTATATGATGTCACCACCTACAACTACATCTATAGAATCTGCCAGTTGGTGTTGCTCCTTGATTCTTCTTAAGTCCTACAATTCGTCAAGTTATGTTTTACACGGAATTGCATGATCTGCATATTGGAGGTGGATTATTGGACACAAGGATTGTGTATATGATGTCACCGCCTACAACTACACCAATAGAATCTGCCAGTTGGTGTTGCTCCTTAATTCTTCTTAAGTCCTACAATTCGTCAAGTTATGTTTTACAAGGAATTGCATGATCTGCATATTGGAGGTGGATTATTGGACACAAGGATTGTGTATATGATGTCACCACCTACAACTACACCAATAGAATCTGCCAGTTGGTGTTGCTCCTTAATTATTCTTAAGTCCTACAATTCGTCAAGTTATATTTTACACGGAATTGCATGATCTGCATATTGGAGGTGGATTATTGGACACAAGGATTGTGTATATGATGTCACCACCTACAACTACATCTATAGAATCTGCCAGTTGGTGTTGCTCCTTGATTCTTCTTAAGTCCTACAATTCGTCAAGTTATGTTTTACACGGAATTGCATGATCTGCATATTGGAGGTGGATTATTGGACACAAGGATTGTGTATATGATGTCACCACCTACAACTACACCAATAGAATCTGCCAGTTGGTGTTGCTCCTTAATTCTTCTTAAGTCCTACAATTCGTCAAGTTATGTTATACAAGGAATTGCATGATCTGCATATTGGAGGTGGATTATTGGACACAAGGATTGTGTATATGATGTCACCGCCTACAACTACATCTATAGAATCTGCCAGTTGGTGTTGCTCCTTGATTCTTCTTAAGTCCTACAATTCGTCAAGTTATGTTTTACAAGGAATTGCATGATCTGCATATTGGAGGTGGATTATTGGACACAAGGATTGTCTATATGATGTCACCACCTACAACTACACCAATGGAATCTGCCAGTTGGTGTTGCTCCTTGATTCTTCTTAAGTCCTACAATTCGTCAAGTTATGTTTTACAAGGAATTGCATGATCTGCATATTGGAGGTGGATTATTGGACTCAAGGAGTGTGTATATGATGTCACCACCTACAACTACACCAATAGAATCTGCAAGTTGGTGTTGCTCCTTAATTCTTCTTAAGTCCTACAATTATTGGACACAAGGATTGTGTATATGATTTGTATGATCTATTGTTTATCGGGTTAACGCTTCGTTTAATATCAACATTATCTTGCAGTCCAGGCCATAACCACGTTGAATGCAACGGTTCCAGTTGATCAGCGAAGTTAAGCAACGTCGGGCGTAGCGATTATCTGACCCCGAAGTGACTGACCCCGTGCTGTTGGCATTATAAAATCTTGGAAACCTGTAGATAGCCCGACTGTATAAGCGGAATATTTGATACGCCATTAAACACCAAAAAAAAAAAAAGTATTTCGTTTAGAGCCTTCTGCTCGAATTCAGGAACATAAATATGCTTTAGGTCCACCCGACAAACCCATGTAATTTACTGTATAACATATAGTCCTATTTTTCGTACATGACGAACGCGCATGCGCGAATGCCAGCGGACACATATTTGTAATGTTTAGGTCCACCCGACAAACCTATGTAATGTACTCTGTAACATAGTCTTATTTTTCGTACATGGCCAATGTGCATGCGCGAACGCCAGCGGACACATTTTTGTAACGTTTAGGTCCACCCAACAAACCTATGTAACGTACTCTGTACCATAGTATTATTTTTCGTACATGGCCAATGTGCATGCGCGAACGCCAGCGGACACATTTTTGTAACGTTTAGGTCCACCCGACAAACCTATGTAATGTACTCTGTAACATAGGCTTATTTTTCGTACATGGCCACCGTGCATGCGCGAACGCCAGCGGACACTTTCTGTGACACCTTTTTGGAACGCCTAGGTCCACCCGACAAACCTATGTAAAACGCTGTATAGCATATAGTATTATTTTTACGACTTAACCACCTCGCATGCGCGAACGCCAGCGGACACCTTCTTGTGACACTTTTTTTGGTCCATCAGACACACCTACGTAATGTACTCTATAATATACAGTCTTCCTTTTCGTACATGGTCATTGCGCATACACAAGTGCATACGCCGGCGGAAGCGTTTTTTCCCAGTTTAGTGACCGCTAAAGCATATTTATGCTAGAAATCTAACCCTCTTCTTGCTCTTCCTCTCCTCAACGCCCGGTATATCAGGTTTCGGCGCATCCCCTTCACACATATTCAATTCTTCTCTACGTCGATTACACTCCTCCTGAAATAGAAGAAGTAAATTAGACTAAAACAGTAAATTGGGCGGCTGAGAACTCTGGGGAACTGCAAGAACATCGAACATCAGATGCATCCAAACATTCCATTCCATGCTCCTAAGAACAATAGTCAATGCTCCCTTCAACGTTTCCTCCTTAAACATGTTGTATTTTCCAGATTCCTACATATCCATCCACTCTATCCACCGTGTCGACTCAGAAGACAGTGGCCCAGGGATCTGCTGCAGTGGCCAAGTGAAGTGTTAGCAATGATTTTCTCTTCCTTCAAGTGCTTCAATGTCTGTGGCTCGCCGATCTCTGTCAGCCACTGGTAGGAGCAGAAGGGAGCTTGGGTAGGCCCCTCTCAATTTCATCTGAGCGTCCTTCTGGCTTGAGCACAGAACCCTCAGATTTTATTATATATATAATATTATCAGATGTATTCATATACAGAATAGAATAACCAATAAACGAAATCAATATTAAAAACAAGGAAAAGTAAAAAAAACTAAATCAGACACAGCAACTAATCGAATATGATATAACTATCAATGCTCTGGATACTACCACCGCCATCTGGATATCATATAACTATCAATGTTCTGGATACTACCACCGCCATCAGGATATCATATAACTATCAATGTTCTGGATACTACCACCGCCATCTGGATATCATACAACTATCAATGTTCTGGATACTACCACCGCCATCTGGATATCATATAACTATCAATGTTCTGGATACTACCACCGCCGTCTGGATATCATATAACTATCAATGTTCTGGATACTACCACCGCCATCTGGATATCATATAACTATCAATGTTCTGGATACTACCACCGCCATCTGTATATCATATAACTATCAATGTTCTGGATACTACCACCGCCATCTGTATATCATATAACTATCAATGTTCTGGATACTACCACCGCCATCTGTATATCATATAACTATCAATGTTCTGGATACTACCACCGCCATCTGTATATCATATAACTATCAATGTTCTGGATACTACCACCGCCATCTGTATATCATATAACTATCAATGTTCTGGATACTACCACCGCCATCTGGATATCATATAACTATCAATGATCTGGATCCTACCACCGCCATCTGGATATCATATAACTATCAATGTTCTGGATACTACCACCGCCATCAGTAAATATAGAATATAGCAACGGACTATGTAGGATGCCATGAGTTACACCATTAATTAAGAGTTAATGAATCCTTTGATATTTGCCGACGAGTAACTGAGGTGTTTGCACCAAGGTTTTGTGTGGAGGGAGTGTCTAGGTTAGGCTTTTCCCTGTCGGCAAACGCTAATTGTCTACAGGTAGCAATTGCCTTTGACAAATATTTCTAGACCGGCTTACGTTCTATTCCATCATTAAAAACAAAGACTCACTGGTTCAGACCCTAGTTTCACTGTGTCAGAACCTAGGCTCGTTGATTCAAAACCTAGGCTTATTTTTTAAGAACCTAGGCTTGCTGCTTCAGGACGTAGGCTTATTTTTTAAGGACCTAGGCTTACTGCTTCAGGACCTAGGCTTATTTTTTAAGAAACTAGGATTGCTGCTTCAGGACCTAGGCTTATTTTTTAAGAACCTAGGCTCGCTGCTTCAGGACCTAGGCTTATTTTTTAAGAACCTAGGATCACTGCTTCAGGACCTAGGCTTATTTTTACGAACCTAGGCTCGGTGTTTCATGACGTAGCCTTGCTGTTTCAGAAACTATGCTCGCAGTTTCAGAACCTAGGCTCACTGTTCCAGAACATAGGCTCTCTTTTTTAGAACCTAGGCTCCCTGTTTCAGATCCTAGGCCCGCTAGTGGAAATTTAAACGTTTGTTTTTTTTTTTAATACTGCGCATCTACATTTAGGCCTTTAGCGTCGACATCCAGAGTGCAGCAAGGAATTTTCCCAACGAGCCGTGATACGAGAAAATTCCTGCCGTCGGTCGGGATCGAACCCACCATCTCCCGCTTATGAATCTAAGGCGTTAGCCACTAGACCAAGGGAGACCCCATTAAACGTGTTGTAGCTTTTTTCCTTGTTCCCCTACAAATAGAAATCAGGCCTAGCCATTTCTACAGCCCGTGCTAATGTCCAGTTAATGTTAATCTAAAATGAAAATGAATTCAAAATCAACCTAATTTCAAATATTACTGATGTTATTTTAAAATATATAGTATTATTAAATGATAATGAAAACATTATTATTATATATATTTTAAAGTCCATTTTTTATTAACTAATAATTTTAGGACGGGCTATCTATAGGTCACTACCCTTTTCATACCAGGATAGGGTTGATGCCTTTTCTTTTTTCTAAAAAATAGCCACTACCCCTAGTCCAAGGGCATAAGGAGCCGTACTCATAGCCACTACCCCTAGTCCAAGGGCATAAGGAGCCGTACTCATAGCCACTACCCCTAGTCCAAGGGCATAAGGAGCCGTACTCATAGCCACTACCCCTAGTCCAAGGGCATAAGGAGCCGTACTCATAGCCACTAGCCCTAGTCCAAGGGCATAAGGAGCCGTACTCATAGCCACTACCCCTAGTCCAAGGGCATAAGGAGCCGTACTCATAGCCACTACCCCTAGTCCAAGGGCATAAGGAGCCGTACTCATAGCCACTACCCCTAGTCCAAGGGCATAAGGAGCCGTACTCATAGCCACTACCCCTAGTCCAAGGGCATAAGGAGCCGTACTCATAGCCACTAGCCCTAGTCCAAGGGCATAAGGAGCCGTACTCATAGCCACTACCCCTAGTCCAAGGGCATAAGGAGCCGTACTCATAGCCACTACCCCTAGTCCAAGGGCATAAGGAGCCGTACTCATAGCCACTACCCCTAGTCCAAGGGCATAAGGAGCCGTACTCATAGCCACTACCCCTAGTCCAAGGGCATAAGGAGCCGTACTCATAGCCTCTACCCCTAGTCCAAGGGCATAAGGAGCCGTACTCATAGCCTCTACCCCTAGTCCAAGGGCATAAGGAGCCGTACTCATAGCCACTACCCCTAGTCCAAGGGCATAAGGATCCGTACTCATAGCCACTACCCCTAGTCCAAGGGCATAAGGAGCCGTACTCATAGCCACTACCCCTAGTCCAAGGGCATAAGGAGCCGTACTCATAGCCACTACCCCTAGTCCAAGGGCATAAGGAGCCGTACTCATAGCCACTACCCCTAGTCCAAGGGCATAAGGAGCCGTACTCATAGCCACTACCCCTAGTCCAAGGGCATAAGGAGCCGTACTCATAGCCACTACCCCTAGTCCAAGGGCATAAGGAGCCGTACTCATAGCCACTACCCCTAGTCCAAGGGCATAAGGAGCCGTACTCATAGCCACTACCCCTAGTCCAAGGGCATAAGGAGCCGTACTCATAGCCACTACCCCTAGTCCAAGGGCATAAGGAGCCGTACTCATAGCCACTACCCCTAGTCCAAGGGCATAAGGAGACGTACTCATAGCCACTACCCCTAGTCCAAGGGCATAAGGAGCCGTACTCATAGCCACTACCCCTAGTCCAAGGGCATAAGGAGCCGTACTCATAGCCACTACCCCTAGTCCAAGGGCATAAGGAGCCGTACTCATAGCCACTACCCCTAGTCCAAGGTCATAAGGAGCCGTACTCATATTATGACTTAATAAAATTCATTAATGCCTTAATTAGTACCTCATCGACCTGATCTTCAAAACGACCCTGGCTCAGATCGTAGTTCTGTTCTATGAGATAGTTAGCTACGAAGTTCTTAGAAGACTTATCGCTCATCTTCCCCGTAGTCGTCCTGGATGGATGGAGTACCGAAACAGCAGGGATGGAAACCGGAAGAACCAGGAAGACTGGTGCCGTGCAGTCTGCAGCTGGGGAACGGAAGTTCCGCATTCCATTTCGGTTGTCGCCTTTTAGCTTCCGGAACTCCAAAAGCTGTCAATAGTCAAGAAGTATGCATTGTATAGAAACATTAACTAGATTTTTAGATTTTATTGAATATGTATGAATATTGTTAAGATATTAGGTTGACAGGGGTTTCCCTGTGGTCTAGTGGTTAACGCCTCAAATTCATATGCGGGAAGGGCCGCCACATCTCAGAGCCGGGCCCGGGACCAGATAACGGGCCCCCACTTCTCAGAGCAAGAATGAAAATTCTAGTACTTTGCTATAGGACTTTGGGCATTTTAAAATTATTTTCATCTACAGTTTTGAGCAAAATGAGAATAAAAGCCGACTGCAAAGGTCAGTTTCGATACTTTTTTCCAATTAGCGAGGATCGGCCCAGGCCCCCACGGTGCCCGGGCCCGGGACAACTGTACCCGGTTGTCCCCCCCTTGTGGCGGCCGTGTATGCGGGAGCTGGTGTGTTCGATTCCCCCCGGTGCACACTTTTGTGCTAACTTTTCTTTTCTTTCTTTCGATGGCTCTACGGTCCTTGAAGAACCTTGGCCTCCTCCACAATTCTCCGCCATTCGTCCCTGTCCAAAGCCGCTCTTCTCCACCTTCGGACGCCAAGCGTCTTGAGGCCTCTTCTACATCTTCCAGCCACCGCAACCTGGGTCGCCCTCTTCCACGTCCTCCACCAGGGTGTCCTTCCAGAAGCGTCTTTGGGATGGGCTGTTCTTCCATCCTCTGTACATGCCCCAGCCACCTAATTCTTGCCCTCTTGATACTAGAGACAATATCCGATGCTTTGTATAAATCACGGAGCTCCTGGTTACTTCATTGTGCTAACTAGGTGGACAAAATTCATGTTGAGAATTCTGAAATTTTGTATTGGAATGATGTAAACAATAAACCAAAACATTGCACTATAGTATTTGTTTACCTCAGAAACAATAAGGTCCAAAGGTATGAATCCGTATCAACATTGAATAAATCAGTTGAATTCCAGACATCATTTCTAACACACAAATCAGAATCATCCTTATTTTATATTAATTACTTGTTGGAGATGGGTATTATTTATGCTTGTAAGTGCTGATTTTTCACTATTAAATAATTCTGACTCATAATCAAAAGACATTAAAAAAAGTTTTTAAGATGAACGGATGATTCTTTCCTTGTTTCATAACTTTAAAGGGATAGTAATGACTTGTACCCATTTGTACACGGGCTAATTGTTTTATATATTATAGCTACACCCTTCCCATTTATATATTATAGCTACACCCTTCCCATTTATATATTATAGCTACACCCTTCCCATTTATATATTATAGCTACACCCTTCCCATTTATATATTATAGCTACACCCTTCCCATTTATATACTATAGCTACACCCTTCCCATTTATATATTATAGCTACACCCTTCCCATTTATATATTATAGCTACACCCTTCCCATTTATATATTATAGCTACACCCTTCCCATTTATATATTATAGCTACACCCTTCCCATTTATAATAAGATTTGTTTCAGCCAGCACACTCGAGTACAACATTTTTTTTTATTTTTTTTTTTCATTTTAGAGTACTTTATTTCGAGGAGGTATTTTTTTGAAGAATGGTTGAAGCACCCAACGGAAGATATACACTCTTTCCTCTTTAAGTTCATTTCGTCCAAATTTAATTTGGAAAACCTTACCACCGACTCTGATAAGAAAATCAAAATAAGGCATCCCCAGTAAAATAGATAGTAGGTGTATATGAAATACCTGTGCTTCTGATATACAGTTGGTGAGCCTGGATATGACGTAATAACAGTAGTGATTGGATTCAGTATCTGTTATACTTCCATGATACATGATGAAGTCCTCGGAGACTGGATCCAGAATATCTTCCAGGCAGAGTGGAGTCTCGAGACAATGGGATTTTTTAGTAGATGGGATCTCAGCGAGAATACTAGTTACGGGTCGGAGTCTAGGGTTAGGATCGGTGCTCGTCTAGGGGAATGAATGAAAAAATACATTATTCTGGGACTATCAGAATAACAAATAGATACATATTCAATCTAAATATGGGAAAAGAATATTGAATGTCTGTAACGCAGGAGCTGTGTAATTAAGCACAATTCTCCATTGGTTAGTTCATGTTTCGGAGGAATATTCTAAAAATTACCATCTCTCTAGATCTATAATAAATGTTTCTAGGAATTAAATACATTTACTTTTCTTTATTTTATTTTCGAATGCTGCTTTGCTTGTTTCATTGTATATCAACACAAATAATAATATAGACCGAGAGCCAGCAACGCACTTTTCATGAAGTCTTTTATTCACCCTGAAATTTTGCTATAATATACCTCTAGGGTAGATAAGAAGGTAAATACGTGTTTCCTGGACTTACCTTGGAACACCAGGTACTAGCGACATGACTATTCTATAACAAATGAAAGCTAATTCAATTTCCTACAAGTTCTATTCAATAAAGTTTTTCGAGATATCTTTAGTTTTCGAAATATTCGCTCTAGAAAGTCTGGAAAAACACACTCTTTGCTCTTTTTGACCGGATAACTCTTTAACAATAAACCCAAAAAATGCAGTCCAGGTAACGAATGCTTGCCATAGGGGAAAGGTGCAAAACAATATTGCCTGAAAGTAGAGTTTTATTCAGAAGCCAACTATTATTAATGAAATAAATGGCAAATTAAGGCAATTTTCAAATTAATAATAAATAAGGCAGGCACTTTTAAGGGGGTTAAAATGATAATAATAAAAAACAACTAAGTACCTAGTTTTTATTTTTAATAATTAATGAAGTGCTTTATTCACGCTGCGATTTAAACAGCGTCTTCAATAAACATATTTGAAAATAATTGCAAAAGGGCAGACACTTTAGTGGGGTTTAATTATCAGGAAACATGAAAATAAATGTTACCTATGATAGACTGCAATACACTGCGCTTAACCGTAAGAGTGCATGAGACGACCGCGCAGTGTTGGTTGTTTTCTGTGCTCTCATTGGTTCTTTCTCACATGATCTTGTACAACTGTTCCGGTTTTAATGGCAGCGAAAATAAAACTCTCATTTAATATTAGAATAAAAACAATTAATTTTTTCTTTTTTTTTTACGTGTTATACCCCTTAAAACTGTCTGCCATATTTATTATTCATTATAAAATTGTCTTAATTTTACATTATAGATAGTTGCCTTCTAAATAAAACTCTATTTTTGGGCAATATTTTTTTGTACCTTTCCCCTATGGGCAGTACCTGGTGTTCCAAGGTATGTCCAGGAAACACATATGTACCTTCTTGTCTACCCAAGAGGTATATTACAGCAAAATTTCAGGGTGCATAAAACACTTCATGAAAAGTGCGTTGCTGGCTCTCGGACTAATAACTTAAGGAGGAGCTTTAAGATAAGGTTTTATAACGGCTGCGATTAGTATTAAAACGTTATTTGAATGGAAGGTACAAAGTAAAATCAATTAAAACTTGGGCGATACCTTCATTAATGTATTTATTCTTTTTAATTTGAGACTCCATTATTATTAACTGCGAATTTCCGGACGGGTTATCTATAGGTCACCACCCTTTTCTGGACTGGATAGAAGATGGAAAGCCACCACTAGTGGGAATCGAACCCACGACCTTTGGCACGGAGTGTTAAGTACTCACGCCTTAACACTCTCGGCCACCGGGCCATCACTCTCACACCAGCTGCATGAGATAGTCGCGAGAAATTTTACATTATCACAACACTGATTTTCATTAATAATAGTGCACTTTTTAAAAGATGTTTTTTTAGTCTCATAACAACACTAATTGTTTTTCGCTGTCTAGCTTTTTTGTTGTTAAACATATGTTAATTAACATATGTGTTAATTGAAACATATGTTCTGCTACACTTACATTTGAAAGTAAGTACTTAGTAAACAGTACCTTGAACAAATAGCAGACCATGACAACACCATCGCGTTTTCTTATGGCTTTCTTGTGAGATAGGTAGCTCTTCTTCCTCCAAAACGTGTGCATCTCCAATGGCAACCTAGGGAGAAGATAGTATATTGTATTTATTAAGTAGATGCTAATAAAAACTAATTAAAAAAACTAAAAATATATAAAATAAAATAATATCAGAGATCCAGTACCTACATGGTGCCTTCTACAGTGTGTTCACTCCCTTCGCTGTTGTCCAGACCCCAGTGGAAGTGTAGGTTATGGAAGACATACTCCTCCGTGAACGGCCCACCCAGCAGATATGGCCGACGGTGTCCCCATTCTCCGAACAGCATAACTACAACAAAACAAAGCAGAACGCCTAGTATTGTCTTGAGCTAGTGTCAGGGAGGAAACCCGCTTATAAGGTTGACCTCATGCCGCAATCCGGCAGTGCCGAATGTACAATTTCACGTTTCAGAACCACGAATAGATCACAAAAATAACCGTGGCTCTAATTTCTGTGTGTGTGTGTGTGTGTGTGCGCGCGCGTGTGTGTGTGTGTGTGTGTGTGTGTGTGTGCGTGCGTGTGCGTGCGTGCGTGCGTGCGTGCGTGCGTGCGTGCGTGTGTGTGTGTGTGTGCGTGCGTGCGTGCGTGCGTGTGTGTGTGTGTGTGTGTGTGTGTGTGTGTGTGTGCGTGTGTGTGCACGTGTGTGTGTGTGTGTGTATGTATATATATATATATATATGTCTTTCCAAATCTCATAAGCTCATAAATAGTCCGATTTTGATGCAATTTTGTACCAAGTACTTTGTCTAATTTAAAATGAGTGAATTTTAGTAAAACTAGGTGAGAAAATGAGAAACGTATTAGTTATAGTAGTTCCAAAAGCAAACGTTAGGAAGGCAGAGGGAGTAATTTCCGCTTAGTCTGTCATTTTCCTGTTTTGGCGCCTAAAATATTACTTCTCTTTATTATTATTCAACTAACCCTTTTCTTAATCTTCTTATTTTCGTGCTAGGCGGAAGGTGAAATAATAAAAAAACTTCACCACACAGTTTCGCCAACTTTATTACATTCCTACACGTTTCACACCTTTTTTGGTGCCTCTTCAGGGGAAAAGTTACATATATAAAACTTACAGCCACAACCTGAGGAGGATAACCTTCCACCAGTACGGCCACGTCTAGGTTGAGGCTGTAAGTATTATATATGCAACTTTTTCCCCTGAAGAGGCACCAAAAAGGTGTGAAACATGTAGGGAGGTAATAAAGTTGGTGAAACTGTGTGGTGAAGTTTTTTATTATTTCACCTTCCGGCTGGCATGAAAAATTACTTATCTTTGAGATATCATTTTATATTTTTCACGAAAGATCTCCTACTACTTTAATAATGGCACTGGAGATATGAACGGAACCGCGCTAAGATGACGCAGTTCCTACGAGTCGGACTTTTATTATATTATACCTCATATTGTTTTATTATTTAATAGTGTATGTTTCAATGTTTATTTTTTGGAGCCCCGGTGGGCGTGAATGTTAAGGCGTGAGCACTTAAAACTCCGTACCAAAGGTCGTGGGTTCGATTCCCACTATGGAGTGGTGGCATTTCTTTAGAGGAAAGAAAAGCATTAGCCATATCCTGGCTAGAAAAGGGTGGTAACCTATAGATAAGCCGTCCCAAAATTCTTAGTTAATAATAATGGACATTAAAAATTTAAATAAATATATTTTTTTTTAACTTTCATACAATTTACACAATGATTTATTTGAATTTTAATGTCCATTATTATTAACTACGAATTTTAGAGCGGGTTATCTATAGGTAACAAGCCTTGTCTAGCCAGGATAGGGCTGATGTCTTTTATTTTTCGAAAGAAAAGCCACCACCCCTAATGGGAATCGAACCCACAACCCTTGACGTGGAGTTCTAAGTGCTCACACCTTAACACTCATGGCTAACGGGCTTTTTTAATTTCTGTAATTTCACACAATTAAATATATGAATGCCCCGCAATAAACCTTGAGAGAACGGACGATGTGCTAGGAAGATCTTTTCAACTTATAGAGCAATTTGTATTTCAATGTTGTCGGCCAATTCATTCGATCCTGAAGCAACTAGTTCTTGCTTAAATAATGCATGCAACACCATGTTCTTCCTTCAATAATGCATGCAACACCATATTCTTGCTTCAATAATGCATGCAACATAAAGCTCCCAGGAACAAACGGCTTTAATTGCTTCTACAAGACTGCCGTTGTAGTCTCCAATACATACACAATCTCCATAACTGTTGCATGCCTCCTCTAGACATTCCTGCTTCATCTTTATGCAACATTTCACTATCTACACATTTTCCTTATACAGTTAGATTAATTATTATTTTATCTTAATTATTTTTTTCAATTTTGGTGATAAAACTATTTCTTTCTCCATAAATAATTAGGAATAAAATTCCTTTCTGTTACATTCCAAAAGTCTCAGATTATTTTATGTTCTCGTTTAATTTTGTGCATGTTCACAAAAAGTTAATAGCTTTTTGTTGGATCAATTACCCCAAAAAAATTCACCAAATTGCTGTTGTTATTTTATCTTTTTAAAATATTAAATTACATGGAAAAGTCTTTTTAATCTTCCAATGTTTATAGCCTTCTTGCAACCTTTCTTAAATATTATTTTAAAATATGAATACTAATGCTTCCCTTGTCGTTACACTAAGATAATAAAAATCGTGTTACACTAAGATTTTTTTTTTCGGGACTAATATACTTCCAGAAGATTGATTGGCCTCTCAACTCCTCCTTCATACCTCCAATAAGGTAATCGAAGGTTTCTATACTTATTAGGTGGTATTTCTTAAATTACTTACTCACTTTCACTTCACTAGTGTTCATTACTGACGAGTTGTGACAAGATCGGATCGGGTCGGGTCGGGACCAGACAGCAACGTCGGCCGCAGTCGGTCAACCGATATTGGATCGGTAGAAAGACGGGACCTGTGTAGGTACAGCCTACAATGTGATTGAAACGCAAATGCAACCTCAAAGTACCGCATTCACGTCCGGTTCACTTTCAGTTTACTTACAGTAACACTTTCACCTCGTTTCTTGCGCACCCAGCACACCCAGCAATAAGTCACGCTACAAAAGTTAGATTCACATTTAGTGCGTCATCTTAGTGCATCTTTCCGATCTCATGTCTTTAAACACCTCCTGCAGAAATATCTCGACAATAGCGCGATTTACGCGACATAATGCACAGGAAACTGGCTGTAACCAAGTCCAAACAAAAATTACTCGGAAAATTCTATTTCATACAACCAGTTATAAAAAAATGCTTCTCATTTACTTCTTCTATTTTAATAGAAAAAAATTGCAATAAAAAACTCAACAACTAATTGAAAACGGAGTCAAACAGAAACAAATCCCGTACAAGGGAACGAAATCTCTTTTGATCATTATGGAGATGAATATAGTTAGGCGTTGCGGTGATATGAAGTCAAGGGATGGTTGGGATTCGGCTAGGAGGAAAAAACGTCAGATCTTCTCGCAGAAATCTATATTACCAAGATATTTTTTTTCTTCTAGCCTAATCCTAACCATCCCTCGACTTCGTCTTTTGATCATTTGTAAGAATGTTAACACACAATATATTTTCAAATATTGGTTCTAAATTTGGCACTCTATTATTAGTTCTTATGGAATCCCATATCATACTTAAAGCATTTACATCACCCAGTATAAGTACAGTTGGTGGAAGTTGCGTCAACAATTATATTTTATTTGTTAAGAACATCCTAACACATGGATGATTATCTAATATATATATATATATATATATATATATACATATATATATTATAAATCATTAATAAATATTATACGTATGATATATAATTTAAAAATACAATATTGCCACGTGAAGAAAATAAAAATATTTCCATATTGAGTGTCTGGCAATGGCCCAGTGGTCAGACTCAAGGACTCAGGGGAATGGAAATGCTTAGAAATGTTGGCTCGAATCCAGCCTGCGGGAGGCAGACCACTTTCATCCTCAAGTAGCTACTTCATCAGAGCTATAGTCCGCGGAAACTATAGCCAGGATAAATCTCTTCTGTATTAATGGTCCCCAAGGAATTTATAAAAAATATTCCCAGTTTTATCGCCGGTGAAACATTACCGACTGTTTCTTTGATATTTGTCTGTTCACCCCTTAGCATAAGATATTTGGTATAAAAATGCTTTCTCTCAAACGAAAGGCGCAGTTAGCTAACCAACAAAAGCCGCCAAAGGGATCACTATTTTTCGGCAAAATGTGCACGAGAAAATGGTTGAAAAGATTTTAAACTGATTTTATTCGTTTTCCGTAGTAAACATTCCTACACAAAGACTACATGGAAGCCTGATAGTGTAAAACTCTAAATACTACGATTTTAGCACAAATACGCTTTAGCGATGACTAAACTAAAAAAAAAAACTTTCAAAAAAGTATCACAAAAAAGTGTCCGCTGGCGTTCGCGCATGCGCGGTAGCCATGTACGAAAAGGAAGACTGTATGATATGCAGTACATTACATAGGTTTTTCGGGTGGACCGAAAATATATTTATGTTCCTGAATTTGAGCAGAAGGCTCTAAACAAGTTTTTTTTCCGCGAAGTTCGCAAAAAAAAAAAAAAAACAGTTTTTCTTCTGGCGGACTCTGCTGCTGGTTAACGAACTTGACTTTGGTTTAAGGCAACATCAGTATATATATATATATATATATATATATATATATATATATATATATATACGTCCAAATTTTTATCACCGTTATTTCCATTATCTATGAGTTCTGAAAATTAAAATTTCTAGTAACACTTCCGGATTGTGTTTTCACGTGTTAAGCTGGTGTCCTCTCATGGGAAAGAGAGAGCAAACCCGCTAAAAATGCGATATTCCCATTTAAAATAAAATTACATGCCGCCTTTAATTTGGCAGGTTGCCGAAGCTTTTGCAAACATAAAATGATATCATAAACAGAACAGCTGTAACGTCCCTCTCTGAACGTACCCGTGTGCCCGGTGTTGGTGACCTTCATGCGTTGGGGCCTGGTCTTCATGTTATACCACATCAGCTTGGGTACGACAACACTGGGCTGGAGCATGTCCAACTTCAGGTCGAGGGGTGAAGGAGCGTCCAATCTACTCAGCAACAACCTGTTGAATTGTTCGGGGCTCAGTTCCACTGGAAGCAAACATCATGGGGGTAAATACGATAGACCTATATGGCATAGTTACTGATAATATACCAGCTGAAGTAACTGGTAGATGATTAACTCATGGCTAACGGTTTAGTGAACAGCGAATCTTTTAGCGACAAGAGATCGGTTGACCATTGAAAAAAAAACATCATTTTAGCGCGGTTCCTCCCTCCCCCATAGGGAGGAACCCCGCTTATAAGGTTGATACAATGAAACAATCCGGAAGTGCCGACTAGAAAATTTCGCGTTTCAGAACCCCTAGAGACCGAAAATAACGGTGGTTAAAATTTGTATATATATATATATATATATATATATATATATATATATATATGTATATATTTATTTATATATATATATATATATATATATATATATATATATATATATATATATATATATTTGTCTGTTCGCGGATTTCTGGCTTCCCTGATGGTCCGATTTTAATGAAATTTGGTACAAAAATCTGTCGTCCAATTTGAAAGGTCAAGTTTGTTAACCAGCAGAATCCGCCCCCTGGAAGATGGCGTTTGGGGCGAAATTCGCGCAAAAAAAATCGTAACGCTTACGTTTTTGAGTTCATAAGCTTGTAAGTACTCGTTTTATATGCTTCTTGGGCTAGGGAAACGAATGAAATCATTTTCAAGGCGATAGCTTTAACCGTTTTCGAGACAATTGGAAAAATAGTTTTTAAATACCGTGTTTGGTTTGGGTACTTAGAATCATGGGATTCAGTTGAAACATTTTCTGCATGTTCTACTTTCATTAAAACTAATATGTTGAAATTTTTGTTACGTTTGGAGTTAAGGAAAGGTTAGAATAAAATATTTTATTAACAGACATAAAAAATTTTCTTAACTTTGTATACTTTCCTTAATATTTCGAAAAAGGTTGAGAATCATGGGAAACGTTTGATTACCATTAGAAAGCTTACTAAATGCTCTACAAAAATGGTACTAGTATAAGTTTTGATTAGGCGATGTCAATCGGAGAAATAAGTCCTTAAACCTTTAAAGTCATTGATTTCGCTTATTCGAACTGTTCTTTTTGTCTTTGATTTTGGTACTTAGAATTATGGGATTCAGTTGAAACATTTTCTGCATGTTCGAATTTCATCAACACTAATATGTTGAAATTTTGGTTATGTTTGGAGTAAAGAAAGGGTTAGAATAAAATATTTTATTAACAGACAAGAAAAGTTTTGGTAACTTTGTATACTTTCGTTAGTATCTCGAAAACCGTTGACAATCTTGTGAAGCAGAAGGTTACCATTCGAAAGCTTACTAAATGCTCTACAAAAAAGGTTCTAAAGAAAGTTTTAATTAGGCGATGTCAATCGGAGAAATAAGTGCTAAAAACTTTAAAGTAATTGATTTCGTTTATTCGAACTGTTCTTTTTGTATGTTTTATGCCTTGTTATTTTCAAATTGCATATAGTCGGATAATGTATTTGACAATAAAACAGATTAAGTAAAATAAGAAGATCAATTTATTGTTAAAAATTTAGCGTTCAAAGAGAGAGATCCCAAGGCTTTCCAAATGCCTCTGAGTGGAGGCCTTTCTGCCCGACTTATGGGATAGCTGACCCATACAGGTAAGATTGTATATCAAGACCTTTCAAGACTGGTATGTTTGAGATTTCATTTGGATAGGTGTTTCGCTATTGATCTAAACAAAGTAATAACTGTTTCTATTCTATGCCTTCATAAACACTAAAGATAAGAACGGAACCGCGCTAAGATGACGCAGTTCCTGCGAATCGGACTTTTTTAAGTAAGAATGAATTTTAAATAATTTGAAAATAGATTCTGATTTTTTCCAAGTCTAATCAGGGTTTGTATGTTTAATTTCAACGATATCAGTGCTGATATTAAGTTAGATGAAAGATATAAAATTATTTTATGTTCAACTGTTTGTGAATTATTTACACGTAATTTAATAAAAAGGGGGAACAAAAACCGCATTTCTGGCTAGAAAAAGGGGGAACAAAAACCGCATTTCTGGCTAGAAAAAGGGGGAACAAAAACCGCATTTCTGGCTAGAAAAAGGGGGAACAAAACCCGCATTTCTGGCTAGAAAAAGGGGGAACAAAAACCGCATTTCTGGCTAGAAAATGGGGGAACAAAAACCGCATTTCTGGCTAGAAAAAGGGGGAACAAAAACCGCATTTCTGGCTAGAAAAAGGGGGAACAAAAACCGCATTTCTGGCTAGAAAAAGGGGGATCAAAAACCGCATTTCTGGCTAGAAAAAGGGGGAACAAAAACCGCATTTCTGGCTAGAAAAAGGGGGAACAAAAACCGCATTTCTGGCTAGAAAAAGGGGGAACAAAAACCGCATTTCTGGCTAGAAAAAGGGGGAACAAAAACCGCATTTCTGGCTAGAAAAAGGGGGAACAAAAACCGCATTTCTGGCTAGAAAAACGGGGAACAAAAACCGCATTTCTGGCTAGAAAAAGGGGGAACAAAAACCGCATTTCTGGCTAGAAAAAGGGGGAACAAAAACCGCATTTCTGGCTAGAAAAAGGGGGAACAAAAACCGCATTTCTGGCTAGAAAAAGGGGGAACAAAAACCGCATTTCTGGCTAGAAAAAGGGGGAGCAAAAACCGCATTTCTGGCTAGAAAAAGGGGGAACAAAAACCGCATTTCTGGCTAGAAAAAGTTGTTCTAAATTTTATTAGCTTTCATTTAAACAAAAAAAAAAAAAAAAATGCATTTAAATCGGTTATGATTGGGAGGCTGTTGCCTTTTTGGAACACAAAAAGTCGTTTGGCCCCTCTGTGCGTCGCTGGGCCCGCAGAACACATCCACGACGCTGCTCCCTAACGTTTGGCCTCTCTGTGCGTCGCTGGGCCCACAGAACACATCCACGACGCTGCTCCCTAACGTTTGGCCTCTCTGTGCGTCGCTGGGCCCGCAGAACACATCCACGGCGCTGCTCCCTAACGTTTGGCCCCTCTGTGCGTCGCGGGGCCCGCAGAACACATCCACGACGCTGCTCCCTACCGTTTGGCCCCTCTGTGCGTCGCTGGGTCCGCAGAACACATCCACGACGCTGCTCCCTAACGTTTGGCCCCTCTGTGCGTCGCTGGGCCCGCAGAACACATCCACGACGCTGCTCCCTAACGTGTTAACACGGTTCCCGCCAGACTTTGTAGTTCTCCACGAAACTGCTATATAGCATTCCCTTAGCAAACTATAGAACGAGTTCGTTAACCATCAAAATCGGTCCACTTGGAGGGGGGTTTACTCTATACCAACATTACTAATTAGCTCAAAGGGCTGATGCATTTTCTTTTTTCTAAAGAAAAGTCACCACCCTAGTGGGAATCGAACCCACGACCCTTGGCACGGAGTGTTAAGCGCTAACGCCTTAACGCTCACGGCCACCGGGTCTCCACGTTAAAATTTAAATTACATTAAATTTGTATTTCCAATAACAGCTGGCTTATTATTTATAATAATGATAACTGTTGTGTTGAAATTAACATTATTTTATATGCAAAATTCAACACACGACCTAGGAACTTTAGAGTGAGTTTTCTTAGAAAATAACAAAACTCACTCTCTCTTAGAACATGGCGATTAATGCTTCTAAATGAAAAGCATTGGCAAATTGAGTATTATTACTCACTGAGTAATAATACTCACTGAGTAATAATACGCACGGAGAGGTTGATTTTACTCACGGCAACTTCTGGTTATTGGTGCTTCATTTGGTCTTGCCGATTTTCGGTGAATGCTTTGCGCATGCGGTTTCTCCATTTTGCTTGTTCTCTCCGGTTGCATAAATTATTTCGTATTTTACCAATAATTTGTGATTATTTGTATTTTGCTCAATTTAATGACTGTCATATGATTTGTTTCGCTCTGTTAACCTTGTATGTTTCTAATCTTATTGATGGAGACCCAGTGTCCGTGAGCGTTAAGGCGTGAGTACTTAACACTCCGTGCCAAAGGGTCGTGGGTTCGTTTCCCATTAGGGGTGGTGACGTTAAAATAAATAATAAATAGATGATAAATGGACATTAATATTAAAATTTAATTAATTAATTAATCTGATCGAACGTTGATTCCCACCTATGAAGGAAGGGAGGAAAAGCACTTATGAGGTATCAAATAACGCAACCCGGAGTGCCGACTAGAAAATTTCACGTTTTAGAACCAATAGATCAAGAAAAGAGCGGAGGATGGGATGGTCCTCCATCAACTGAATCAAGAGCCTTTTAATACCCGCAAGGTAATGCAGGACTTACGTATTAGCTTCAATGTAGGTTAAAGAACCGGCTCTCAGAGATCTGGATCATCACCGGGTCAGGATCAAGGAGTCAATTGAGTTTTTGCCAATACGGTGACGAGATTATCAAAGATTTGGGTTGACTAGATTTTCAATTTAATCTTGAGTGAGCGAAAACCCGTAGTACTTATGTTAGTGGCACAATTGCTATGCGTTTCCGCTTTCTACGCTCGCTCAAGGTTATATCGAAACTCTAGCCAATTTAATTCGCGATAATATAGATCAAGGATAGTTTTTGGTGGATAATTGAACGATGTGTAAATTAACAGTGCTTCATTTGTTTGGGTAAAATAAGCGAGAAGCCATGAAAACAAACACCTAACTAGGAAACACTAATCGCGCAAAGAACACCAATGTAAAAATGAATTGCGTTCTAAATAGAAAAGGAACAAGACGGATACTATAAGCACAATGGCCAATAGAATGGCCCTTAGGAATAGACCAATAGAAATGCGTTATCCATGATCCATATCTCTGAACGATAGTCACTTCTTTAACCTGCGTTCAGATGTAGCATTTAAGCTAATTTGTAAGGACCGGTAATACTTCTCAGTGCTCCCATCGGGACATCAAGTTCCCTCAAACTCTTGGCAGAAGCATTGCTCCATACACCCCTCCAGCTCAATGTACAGGACGTTACCTCCACGTCGATGACAGGCACGCCAAACATTCGCCCCACTGCCAAACGGACAGCAAGTCTCCCATACTTCCGACACTTCTCCCGGTGAATCAAATCCAGATCGGTGTTCCCATTCACAATCTGTGAGTCCACAATAGTCACCTTACCCTCTTTTGCCACAATTATATCAGACTTCCATCGCCGGCCCTCAGCTCTCAAGACTGTCTCGAGGAGTACCTCGTACCCCATCCCGGCTAAGGCCCCACCCAGCACACCCACCACCAGTATCGTGCCTCAAACTACTCCCCGTGAAACATAACACTGCTGAACAGCATGAGTGCCGGTCTCATCTTCCAGGCAACCCGCCCTGCACGTTAGCATCCGTCCCTCACGCCGACCTCTTGTTATTCTCCAGTGGTCGGTAGAGCATTTATGTGGGTACGAACATACAGGATGAAGTCCCGCCCAGAAGAGGTCCCAGCTCCATCATTGAGCCAATGTGTCGAAGCCTTCCTTTAGCCCTGCTCCGTCGTTGGACGAATAGAGTCTGTCAGCCCACCAACGCTTTCTAGCCTCAGTGCACCTGGAATATATATATATATATATATATATATATATATATATATATATATATATATATATATATATTAATAAGGATGTCTGAAATTCGGCAGGTAACTTCATGAAGAGAGATAAGTGAAGGAATAAATTCCATCAGGTTAGGGTTTTTGGCCTATAAAATTGCCAATCCTATTGAAGCCTTCTATGGCCTATCACTGAAAAAAGTTGATAACCTATCACTGATAAGAGAATAAAGCCTATATCAGTGTTTACTCCAGCTGATATCACTGGTGAGTGCTATAGAGGACAGACCCTTCAAGATGACGAGATCTCCCCTTCCCCCCCCTTATTGCTATTCCCCTCCGCTAACCCCCCTCCCCCTGGATTACGACCTATCCCCCTATCGAGTATAAATAGAATCGATATCCATAAAGCTGCATATCCTTCCTATAATCCAGATCGTAAATCCGTCCTCTGGAACAGCTGATTTCATGGCCTCTTCAGTTCTCCAGTGTTATTGTTATTTCCCCTTTTGTAGCTGGCTATTCAACCTTACATATGAATATATATATCGCTTGATAGATTCCAAACAACAGTAAATGACAAACACTCAACATAGTGCTTCGTATGAAAGTGTTTTAGATATGAAGGAATACCCTTGGAATTTATCACATGGAACCCACCAGTCTGTCTAAAGCAAAACGTACTGGTATAATATGCCAGTATGATCAATATACTATATGTTATATTGAACATACAATAGTTCTAGACAACATTGAACCAATGAGGATTAAACATTATATAGGCTTCTTAGAATTCAGGCACTCATTAGATAATAATAATAAAAAAATTTAAAAAATGCAATATAATTTTAGATAATATACCATTAACACAAAATAATTTAAACTATATAAAATTGGAATAACTATTATATTGTGCCCGTGCCTAAGGTTGTGGGCAAGATTCCCATTAAGGCGATCTCTTTTCTATAGAAAGAAGAAATGTCATCAGCCCTATCCTGGCTAAGGGTGGTAACCCATAGATAACTCGTCCTAAAATTCGTTATCAATAATAAAAGGACGTTAAAATTAAAATTAAATTTATTTACTTGAATTTTAACGTCCATTATAATTAACTGCAAATTTTACAACGATTTATCTATAGGTGACCACCCTTTTCTAGCCAGGATAGGGCTGATGCCTTTCGATTATTCCAAAGAAAAGCCACCACCTCTAGTGGGAGTCAAAACCCCCGACCCTTTGTGTGTTGCTCCTATACAGATTTGTATATATGTGTTACCCTATTAAGGTTTAAATTTTTATTAATCCATCTCCAATTTAAGCTATAGCTAGTCACACAAATTTGTTACAAACATCTTTCGTCTAATTTGAAAAGTCAAGTTGTTAACCTGCAGAATATGTCTACCGGAACATGGTTTTGGAGCGAAATTCGCGCGAAACGATTAATTCAGTTGAAACTTGTTCCTGACGTTTGATATTTATCTAATAATAGCTGAATACCCGTGCTTCGTCACGGCAGATACTAGCTGAATACCCGTGCTTCGTCACGGCAGATACTAGCTGAATACCCGTGCTTCGTCACGGCAGATACTAGCTGAATACCCGTGCTTCGTCACGGCAGATACTAGCTGAATACCCGTGCTTCGTCACGGCAGATACTAGCTGAATACCCGTGCTTCGTCACGGCAGATACTAGCTGAATACCCGTGCTTCGTCACGGCAGATACTAGCTGAATACCCGTGCTTCGTCACGGCAGATACTAGCTGAATACCCGTGCTTCGTCACGGCAGATACTAGCTGAATACCCGTGCTTCGTCACGGCAGATACTAGCTGAATACCCGTGCTTCGTCACGGCAGATACTAGCTGAATACCCGTGCTTCGTCACGGCAGATACTAGCTGAATACCCGTGCTTCGTCACGGCAGATACTAGCTGAATACCCGTGCTTCGTCACGGCAGATACTAGCTGAATACCCGTGCTTCGTCACGGCAGATACTAGCTGAATACCCGTGCTTCGTCACGGCAGATACTAGCTGAATACCCGTGCTTCGTCACGGCAGATACTAGCTGAATACCCGTGCTTCGTCACGGCAGATACTAGCTGAATACCCGTGCTTCGTCACGGCAGATACTAGCTGAATACCCGTGCTTCGTCACGGCAGATACTAGCTGAATACCCGTGCTTCGTCACGGCAGATACTAGCTGAATACCCGTGCTTCGTCACGGCAGATACTAGCTGAATACCCGTGCTTCGTCACGGCAGATACTAGCTGAATACCCATGCTTCGTCACGGCAGATACTAGCTGAATACCCGTGCTTCGTCACGGCAGATACTAGCTGAATACCCGTGCTTCGTCACGGCAGATACTAGCTGAATACCCGTGCTTCGTCACGGCAGATAAGTAGTTACTACCTGAATACCCGTGCTTCGTCACGGCAGATAAGTAGTTACTAGCTGAATACCCGTGCTTCGTCACGGCAGATACTAGCTGAATACCCGTGCTTCATCACGGCAGATACTAGCTGAATACCCGTGCTTCGTCACGGCAGATACTAGCTGAATACCCGTGCTTCGTCACGGCAGATACTAGCTGAATACCCGTGCTTCGTCACGGCAGATACTAGCTGAATACCCGTGCTTCGTCACGGCAGATACTAGCTGAATACCCGTGCTTCGTCACGGCAGATACTAGCTGAATACCCGTGCTTCGTCACGGCAGATACTAGCTGAATACCCGTGCTTCGTCACGGCAGATACTAGCTGAATACCCGTGCTTCGTCACGGCAGATAAGTAGTTACTAGCTGAATACCCGTGCTTCGTCACGGCAGATAAGTAGTTACTAGCTGAATACCCGTGCTTCGTCACGGCAGATACTAGCTGAATACCCGTGCTTCGTCACGGCAGATACTAGCTGAATACCCGTGCTTCATCACGGCCGATACTAGCTGAATACCCGTGCTTCGTCACGGCAGATACTAGCTGAATACCCGTGCTTCGTCACGGCAGATACTAGCTGAATACCCGTGCTTCATCACGGCAGATAAGTAGTTATTTTATTGCGTTAAATAATGTTTCATTAAAATTACTATACAATTCTGTGCAGTTTATTATAGCACGGTTCCCGTCATACTATATTTTATTCAATGGGCATTAAAATTTAAAAGTTTATGTTTCCAAGAAGTCATATGGTAACACCCAATATATTTACGAGTATTACCAAGGTTATAGGCGAGGAGGCTGTGCAAGGGTTCCGGATATTATCACCTCGCCTGGAAAACCTAAGGATATGGCATACATCACGGTTTGACCGGGACTGTCCCGGTATTTTGCAATTGTTTCGGTGTCCCGCCCGGTTTTATCAATGTCCCGGAAAAGGCTGTAAGATGTAAAAAGTAATGAATTCATGTTTATAAGAATCTTTTTTAAATCGGTTACTTTTCTACAATTAACATTTTTACTACTGCTCACAGTGTCAAAGATATGAGAAGTAATCTAACTGTAAAACGCTGGAACTACCTGCACAGCGCTGCCAGCTGCCAGACACTAATATTTGGCTGAGAGATTGTTTTAAGAAAATCAAGTAGCAAAAAAAGTTCCGTTCTTATTTTTAAGGTTTGGGTAGACTACCATTCAGGATTCCCCCTTCCCGTTAGTTGCTAGGCTTAAAACTCACCAACCATTTTGCTTATAATTTGTACTCTTTTTATCCCCCCCCCTGGTATGCCCATCCCATATTAATGTGTCTCGGTTTAACTCTCCAAAAATATGGCAAGCCTATCTGACGGGGACAGGCAGAAAAGAAACGCAATTAAAACTCTATGAGGGAAAGTTAATTTCTAGTAATTCAAGGTCTGCCATCATAGTTGAAATTAACCTCAATTAGAAATAAAACTATAAGATAGATAATGTGAGGTAACAGCTGTTCTTTATCGTCCTAGCAACGCAGGCTGCCTAGGCTTGCCTTCTCTAACCAACTCAAACTTTAAACCCCCCTAAAAATGCTTAAAAATACGAATATCAAAAAATCCTTTCTTAGCGAGCGCCTACGTTATATAGGGAGTGTCCATGCAAAATTTCAAAATTTTCTGTCGAGCGGTTTGGGCTGGGCGTTGATAGATGAGTGAGTGGTATTTGACAAATATGTAGTAGATATGATAGGTAAATTTTGGTTCCGTTTGGAGTTAAGGAAGTACTAGAAATAAAATATTTCATTAATAGGCATGAAAAGTTTTAGGATTTTTGTATATTTTCTGAAATATCTCGAAAACGGCTGGGAAACTCTGGCAAGTAAATAGTATCCCTTCGAAAGCTTACTAAAATCACTACAAAAAAGTTTCTTATGTAATTTTTGATGAAGCGATGTCAAATCGGAGAAATAAGGATTTGAAAATTCGCAATTGTTAGTTTTGCTCTTTTGGGCATTTTTTTTATCTGTTTAGCTAACGTTTTAACTAGTTGTTACTTATTTTAATTGCATTTAACAGTAAAACGAGTATTTGACTAAAACAAGGTAAGAAAATCCGAAACATTTTTTGGTAAAAATGCAGTTTCACGCCCTCCAAACCGATTTCTTTCAAATTTTGTACAATAACGTATTTTGATGCACTAAACACGAATACGACAAAAAAAACTTCGCATTTAACAAGGAAAGAAGTTATTAAGCACTTAAGTTATGCAGGTTATGAGAGCTAATGTAAACAACTAAATTTGTGACGACTTTAAGGCATACATGACTTTAAAACATAAATGACGACTTTAAGGCATACATGCTATGCGTTTCCGCTCGATACGCTCGCTCAAGAAGATAACAAAACCCCAGTCAATCCAACTCGCTGAAATTAATAGAATATAATATTAAGCACTAAAGTTAGGAAGGTTATAAAACTAGGCGTCATCAGCGTATTTGTAAACACGCGCATGCGCAGATATGTAACATTGGAAAACAGAGAACTCTCATTTGAAATGTTCAGAAACCATTTATTCAAAAATATTGTTAATTTTAAGGGCATCCTCACCCGTCGTCACCTGTCGCTTAAGGGCATACGTGCTATGCGTTTCCGCTCGCTACGCTCGCTCAAGAAGATAACAAAACCCCAGTCAATCCAACTCGCTAAAATTAATAGAATTCTATTAACCTCTCATAACCTGCATAACAGCGAAGTTTAGTGCTTAATAACTTCTTTCCCAGTCGAATGCGAACTTTTTTTTAGCGGATTCGTGTTTAGTGCATCAAAATACGTTATTGTACAAAATTTGAAAGAAATCGGTTTGGAGGGTGTGAAACTGCATTTTTATATAGTGTTTCCAAGATCGAACGTTGAGAAGGTGGGAGAAGTTGCCATGATACTGTCAGTTTCCTGTTGTGGCGCCTTGAATATGTATTCTCTTCGAATTTTATTTTATTTTACACAAAAGATCAAACCCACCAATAACTGCTTCTACTCCTTTGCTAATAGAACTAGAGATACGAACGGAACCGCTCTAAGATGACGCAGTTCCTGCGAATCGGACTTTATATTCATAATTTTCATGATAATATTTACTAAGGCAAGAGTCATATATATTGATGTTGAAATGTCTACATAGCGACATTTCTACAATTCCATAACATCCACCCCTATTGTTATGTTTCTACAAAGCGTTCCTATTTCTAAAGCCGTTTTCTCAGATTTCCGAATTCTCCAAAGAATAGCTAATTTCCCTCAACAAAGTCCACCATTGTGGAATAGTCCATTACTCTCCTGACAATATTTGCCTCCATAGAGGTAGAATTCTGAAATTGGTTCAATGCTTTGTTACTGACAACCGTGTTATCAACAGTTCATTCTCAAACCCTCCATAGCTTTATTCGTGGGTCATTCGTTTGTTCTGTTTATAAAACATGTTCCTAAGTGGTTTCTAAAAGTAATTACACATTCAATGGTTAGTGTTTTCCTTATATTATCGTGTCAAAATCTTCATAATTCTCGACAATTTTCATTATTTCTTTGATGAATACTTTTTAGGTACTTACGTATTGGCTTCAACTCAGGTTAGGTACTTACGTATTGGCTTCAACTCAGGTTAGGTACTTACGTATTAGCTTCAACTCAGGTTAGGTACTTACGTATTGGCTTCAACTCAGGTTAGGTACTTACGTATTAGATTCAACTCAGGTTAGGTACTTACGTATTGGCTTCAACTCAGGTTAGGTACTTACGTATTAGCTTCAACTCAGGTTAGGTACTTACGTATTGGCTTCAACTCAGGTTAGGTACTTACGTATTGGCTTCAACTCAGGTTAGGTACTTACGTATTGGCTTCAACTCAGGTTAGAAAAGTGAGTCTCGTTCAGTGATCTGGATCATCTCATTTCTACTTTATTAAAAATTTTCAAGTTTACTTTTCTCTTAAAGATCCATAATAAATGCATACATTGTATCTGTATTTGTAATTCAAATCAAAAAACCAAAGTCCGTCACGCAGGAGCTGCATAACTAAGCACTTTCCTCAGAATTGGGTAGTGTCGAGCGCATTCCTGAATAGTTTTTTTTTTTAAATAACCTATATAGATAAATAAAATAAAAACATAAATAACACCTGTTTCAATTCAGTTCAAACATAGTACAAAGTAAATCCCCCCTTCCGATAAACCGATTTAGTTCATTTTTACAACACTTCTTCCTTATTAGATACCCAGGACGTATACCGCGTTTCGTTACAATTCATCAGAAATTACGACCTGTATGATCAAATTAGTAATTTGGGTCCGGAGTAAACCCCCCACCCTTCCTAATGAACCGATTTAGTTTATTTTTGCAATACATTTTCCTCTTTAGTTGACCAGAACGAATACCGAGTTTCGTTGAAATATAAGAAAAATTACGACTGTTATTGGCAAATAACTACTTTGGCTCCGGAGTAAACCCCCCTCCAGATGGACCGATTTTGTTGGTTAACAAACTCGTCAAATCGTTTGATGGGGGAATACTATATACCAAGTTTCGTGGCGAAAAAACAAAAACTCTGGCCTGTATCGTGTTACGGACACATATATATCTATATATATCTATATATATATATATATATATATATATATATATGTATATATATATATATATATGTATATATATATATATATATATATATATAAAATTTAACGGGGGTCATTTTCGGTGTCTACTAGGTAGGATCGATAAAGATTCGTAGAAATTTTTCAAAAATTCCATCATGAGTGCAACCTCAATAGCTACTTTCCTTCGGAGGAAAGTGCTAAAAGATAGTTGATAAAAAAATGTGTGTTTCTTATTTTTGTTGTGAACTTAAGGGGGGTATGAAATATTACTTTTGGTTAGGGTGAGGCTCGGCGAAATAAAGGTTGGGAAACCCTGCTCAAGACCTTATATGAAACCTTTTTCAATTAATGTAAAAAAAAAAAAAAAAAAAAAAAAAAAAAAAAAAAACAGAGAATTTTCTGAAATTTTCGTTTTATTGGAGTAACCAATAATTAAGACAATAAAACTTGAGATACTTCTTCTGTACAAGAAGTACAAGTATTAGTTTAATATATATATATATATATATATATATATATATATATATATATATATATAAAGAGAGAGAGAGAGAGACATAGGTACATGGGCAGTTTTGGGATTTTCTTAAATATCTGGAAAACTGTTAATCGTGGAATCTGGAAAATCGTGGTAGATGGAAGGGAACCATTCGAAACCTCACTGACCTTTCTCAGTTAACCCAATAACAGTTCGCTTTTAGAAAAAGCAATCACAGTCGGAAAAATGTGTTCTTAAAGCTTTTTTAATAAATTAATGTTTACTGTACAATTACAGTTAATGTTTACAATTAATGTTAAAATCTGTACAATTCATATACTATAATAATTAATTGTGGGAGGCCCAGTGGCCATGAGAGTTAAGGCGTGAGCACTTAACACTCCGTGCCAAAGGGTCGTGGGTTCGATTCCCACTAGGGGTGGTGGCTTTTCTTTAGAAAAGAGAAAAGCCATTAGCCCTATCCTGGCTATAAAACGGTGGAAACCTATAGATAACCCGTCCTAAAATTCATAGTTAAAAATATATGGACGTTAAAATTTAAATAAATAAATAATTAATTGTGCTCGTTTTAATATACATCTTAATGAATTGTTTTGAATAGCCAATCATTATTGGCACTTCCTAGTATATGTTAACATTCATATTTAATATACATCTCAATGAATTGTTTTGATTAGCCAATCATTATTGGCACTTCCTAGTATATGTTAACATTCATATTTAATATACATCTCAATGAATTGTTTTGAATAGCCAATCATTATTGGCACTTCCTAGTATATGTTAACATTCATATTTAATATACATCTCAATGAATTGTTTTGAATAGCCAATCATTATTGGCACTTCCTAGTATATGTTAACATTCATATTTAATATACATCTCAATGAATTGTTTTGATTAGCCAATCATTATTGGCACTTCCTAGTATATGTTAACATTCATATTTAATAAACATCTCAATGAATTGTTTTGATTAGCCAATCATTATTGGCACTTCCTAGTATATGTTAACATTCATATTTAATATACATCTTAATGAATTGTTTTGAATAGCCAATCATTATTGGCACTTCCTAGTATATGTTAACATTCATATTTAATATAAATCTTAATGAATTGTTTTGAATAGCCAATCATTATTGGCACTTCCTAGTATATGTTAACATTCATATTTAATATAAATCTTAATGAATTGTTTTGAATAGCCAATCATTATTGGCACTTCCTAGTATATGTTAACATTCATATTTAATATACATCTTAATGAATTGTTTTGAATAGCCAATCATTATTGGCACTTCCTAGTATATGTTAACATTCATATTTAATATACATCTCAATGAATTGTTTTGAATAGCCAATCATTATTGGCACTTCCTAGTATATGTTAACATTCATATTTAATATACATCTCAATGAATTGTTTTGAATAGCCAATCATTATTGTCACTTCCTAGTATATGTTAACATTCATATTTAATATACATCTTAATGAATTGTTTTGAATAGCCAATCATTATTGTCACTTCCTAGTATATGTTAACATTCATATTTAATATACATCTTAATGAATTGTTTTGAATAGCCAATCATTATTGGCACTTCCTAGTATATGTTAACATTCATATTTTTAAAGTTCTTAATCGCTGCTAGGACAGCTGGTCACGGGGCCAAAGTCTCCTAAGCCTCCTGGGAAGGTCTTTAGGGTGGGTCCGAGTGGAAAGGGATTGATCTCTAGGATTTGGATGGGATGATAATCGCTGCTAGGACAGCTGGTCACGGGGCCAAAGTCTCCTAAGCCTCCTGGGAAGGTCTTTAGGATGGGTCCGAGTGGAAAGGGATTGATCTCTAGGATTTGGATGGGATGATAATCGCTGCTAGGACAGCTGGTCACGGGGCCAAAGTCTCCTAAGCCTCCTGGGAAGGTCTTTAGGATGGGTCCGAGTGGAAAGGGATTGATCTCTAGGATTTGGATGGGATGATAATCGCTGCTAGGACAGCTGGTCACGGGGCCAAAGTCTCCTAAGCCTCCTGGGAAGGTCTTTAGGATGGGTCCGAGTGGAAAGGGATTGATCTCTAGGATTTGGATGGGATGATAATCGCTGCTAGGACAGCTGGTCACGGGGCCAAAGTCTCCTAAGCCTCCTGGGAAGGTCTTTAGGATGGGTCCGAGTGGAAAGGGATTGATCTCTAGGATTTGGATGGGATGATAATCGCTGCTAGGACAGCTGGTCACGGGGCCAAAGTCTCCTAAGCCTCCTGGGAAGGTCTTTAGGATGGGTCCGAGTGGAAAGGGATTGATCTCTAGGATTTGGATGGGATGATAGTTTGGAATGGAACGTTAGGAAGCTGGATGTTCCGAGGTCGTTTACGAAGTGGATATTTAGGTCGTTGTGTAGGGTTTTGTTGGAGACATAAAAGGGAGCATTGACTATTCTACGAAGGACTTTGGATTGGAATGCTTGTACTCGTTGTATGTTTGAGTGTTTTGCTGTTCCCTATAATTCGAGTCCGTAAGTCCAGATAGGTCTGATTATACTTTTGTATATATGTAGTAAGTTTGTTTTGTGTTGTAAGCTTTGAAGTAGATCCAAGTAGTCGTGGTAAGAGTCCATATCTCCTGTTTAGCTCTAGCCTTTTCAGTCATGTGTGTGGGTTCCATGTGAGTCTGCTGTCTAGTAGAAGTCCCAGGTAACGCACCACATTAGATACAGGGAGTTCAAAATAACACTGGGTAAAAAGATTGAAACTAGCTAGAATGGCGCAGTTTCTGCAGGGTAATTTAATTAATTACCCTTCTGCCTAATTTGTTATTATAATTTTTTTTTTTTTTTTTTTTTGTGTGTTTTTTTTTAGTTTTAGTTTTTAGACATAGGTCGACCACATTGGTCATGGTTGTCTTAGTTAAAAATTTAATAAATTAAATATGACAAAGCAGCAAATATAAATTAAAAATGACGGATTAACTTCCTAGGAAGGTAAATAATTTAGATAAGTGATTTGAGTTAATTACCAGAGGTTCCCGTAGGTCAGTGGGCAAATCTAATTCATCTCTTATTTTTATGTAGGCCCTGCATTGGGTGAGGATATGTTTTACGGTTAGATGTACTCCGCAGTACTCACATATCGTTGGTGGTTCCTTTGCCATAAGATAGCCATGCGTCAGTCTTGAGTGTCCTATTCGTAGCCTGGTCAATATCACTTCCTCTCGTCTTCTGTCGCGTATCCTGCTACTCCATGCATCTACGTCTTATTTTATTTCACGTAGCTTTTCCCCTAACTCCATACTATTCCATTCTTTTGAAAGTTTAATGGACAAACTGAATATATTTTAAGTTGAAAAGATTTTGTAATTGTAAAAGATATATGTTATTGGTTAATGAATTGAAAGATACTAGCGGTATAAATTAACTGACTACAGAGTAATTAATTATAAAAAGATGTAGAAGGAATTCACCCCAGTTAATGAGGAGAATAAATACAGCTGATTTAGGGGGGGGGTTGGAATTCCTTCCTTCGCACCCCCTCACACCCCCCACTCCAAACCTTGTAGGAATATCTCAAGGGGTGACGTCATGAACAATAATTACAGCAGCCCTCTGAATTATAGGTTTACTTATTAGGAGAAATAGGGCGGGGGGGGTGGCTCAGTGGTAGAGCATTCGACTCGTGTACTGGAGGAGCTGAGTTCGAAAATAGGGCGTGCACACAATTATTTAATCTTCTAGTGCCGTCCTTCGACGGTCGTACTAGGGTTCCAAAACCTTCACTAGACCCTCACAGCCTTTAAATTTGTTGTCGAAAACACAGGTAGTTCAAATTCGTATATTTATATGTGTGTGTGTGTATATATATATATATATATATATATATATATATATATAGATAGATAGATAGATAGATAGATAGATAGATAGATAGATAGATAGATAGATAGATAGATAGATCTTCTTGAGCGAGCGGAAACGCTTAAGCGACAGGTTACGACGGGCGAGGAGTCCTTTAAAATTTTCAATTATTTTTAAATAAATAATTTTTTCCATTAACACTTTCAGAACCGATGGCTTCGAAAAAAATTCCATCCGGGCCCAAGTCTTTTTGTATAGTTATTTCGGGAAAAAGAAAAAAAAAAGTGAAGAAACTTTTAAAATGATGTACTTTTAGTGGATTAATTACAATTTAGTAAAATTTCAAATACGCCACGATAGCGAGCCCGCTGAAGGAATTTTTCTGGCGGATTCAGTATTATACGATACCAGACCCGCAAACCTTACCGGGAATGAGGTCCCAATCCAAATACGCCACGATAGCGAGCCCGCTGAAGGAATTTTTCTGGCGGATTCAGTATTATACGATACCAGACCCGCAAACCTTACCGGGAATGAGGTCCCAATCCAAATACGCCACGATAGCGGGCTCACTGAAGGAACTTTTCTGGCGGATTCAGTATTATACGATACCAGACCCGCAAACCTTACCGGGAATGAGGTCCCAATCCAAATACGCCACGATAGCGAGCCCGCTGAAGGAATTTTTCTGGCGGATTCAGTATTATACGATACCAGACCCGCAAACCTTACCGGGAATGAGGTCCCAATCCAAATACGCCACGATAGCGAGCCCGCTGAAGGAATTTTTCTGGCGGATTCAGTATTATACGATACCAGACCCGCAAACCTTACCGGGAATGAGGTCCCAATCCAAATACGCCACGATAGCGGGCTCACTGAAGGAACTTTTCTGGCGGATTCAGTATTATACGATACCAGACCCGCAAACCTTACCGGGAATGAGGTCCCAATCCAAATACGAAGCGTACAGGACAAGGCCCGGAGTAGTGGGATAGAAAGAAAACTAAGCTCTCTGCTGACGCATATACCACGACGCAGAACACATCTCTCTGACGCATATGCCACGACGCTGGGCCGGAACGTGTTAAGGGCATACTGGCTATGTGTTTCCGCTCGCTCAAAAACATACGAAAACTCTAGTCAATCCAACTAGCTAAAATTACTAGAACTAGTTTCACGGACTTTTCCATACTCGCGCATGCGCATGTTGCCACATATAGTTGTTTATGTTAGCTTTCTTAACAGTGAACTTTAGTGCTTGATAACTTCTTTCCTATTTGAGAGCGACTTTTTTTTTTTTTTTTAACGGATTCCTGTTTACTGCTTCAACATACGTTGCAGTGCAAAATTTGAAAATAATCGGTTTGGAGGAGGCTAAACTGCAGATTTACCAATATTTGAATGTATCGCTGATTCCTGTAAGAGATAATAGGCCTGATGCTAGGTTTGGAGGAGGCTATACTGCAGATTTACCAATATTTGAATGTATCGCTGATTCCTGTAAGAGATAATAGGCCTGATGCTAGGTTTGGAGGAGGCTATGCTGCAGATTTACCAATATTTGAATGTATCGCTGATTCCTGTAAGAGATAATAGGCCTGATGCTAGGTTTGGAGGAGGCTAAACTGCAGATTTACCAATATTTGGATGTATCGCTGATTCCTGTAAGAGATAATAGGCCTGATGCTAGTTTTGTATTGTTGAAGTCCGTGTCTTGTGTTTAGTTCCTATCTTTACATGCCTATTCGCGTTCCGTGGTGTGACATCTGGTGTTGAGTGGAAAGCTGTGTAGCTCTCAATGCCAGTTTATCAAAATAAACCCTAAAGAGAGAGTGCGTTGTCTGTATAAACCCTAAACACTGCCATATTTGTGTTGCTTAAAAATGTTGTAATATTGCTATGTGTTCTAATATTTTGTAATAAATGTGAGAAAGGTGATATGTGCGCGCTAGTATCTGTCAACAGTTTATGTATATATGATGTGTTATGTTCAAGATTTTTCGTTGTCCAGTTAGTTCGTGTTAATGTCTTATTGTGAGAAATTTCTTCAAAATAATCATTTATATAATGTAGTTGTGACTTGCCTTCAATAGTTGAATAATTGAACGAAGTTGAACAAACAATAAGAAACAGGTGAAACATGGTTAATGCACCAGTTGAAGAAAATAAGAATGGATATATTAAAAAACTAGCTTTAGGGTGCACCTGCATTGGATCCGATCCGATAACCACCGACTGTCGGTAGGAAAACAAACACATGCATATCAATGGAGGTGCCTACATTGGTCCCAACCCGATCCGATCAGATGGCCAATAATTCTCGGCCGTTCAAACTTGTTTGTTTCTAGACCGATTTCGGACCAACGAAGCAAAATGGCACTTACAGCATCTACATTGGTCTACAGCTTCTACATTGGTCTACAGCTTCTACATTGGTCTACAGCTTCTACATTGGTCTACAGCTTCTACATTGGTCTACAGCTTCTACATTGGTCTACAGCTTCTACATTGGTCTACAGCTTCTACATTGGTCTACATCTTCTACATTGGTCTACAGCTTCTACATTGGTCTACAGCTTCTACATTGGTCTACAGCTTCTACATTGGTCTACAGCTTCTACATTGGTCTACAGCTTCTACATTGGTCTACAGCTTCTACATTGGTCTACAGCTTCTACATTGGTCTACAGCTTCTACATTGGTCTACAGCTTCTACATTGGTCTACAGCTTCTACATTGGTCTACAGCTTCTACATTGGTCTACAGCTTCTACATTGGTCTACAGCTTCTACATCTTAACCAATTTCAATGCATTTTTTTTTTTTTTTTAATGAATGCTATTAAAATTTAAAACAACTTTGTCAATTCAAATTTTTGTTTCTCTTGTTTATTAAATTACGAGGAAAGATGTTTATAACTATCCAATGTCTATAACCTTCCAATGTTTTTAACCATCCAATGTTTATAACCTTCCAATGTCTATAACCTTCCAATGTTTATAACCATCCAATGTTTATAACCTTCCAATGTCTATAACCTTCCAATATTTATAACCATCCAATGTTTATAACCATCCAATGTTTATAACCTTCCAATGTCTATAACCTTCCAATATTTATAACCATCCAATGTTTATAACCATCCAATGTTTATAACCTTCCAATGTCTATAACCTTCCAATATTTATAACCATCCAATGTCTATAACCTTCCAATGTTTTTAACCATTCAATGTTTATAACCTTCCAATGTTTCTAACCTTCCAATGTTTATAACCATCCAATGTTTATAACCTTCCAATGTCTATAACCTTCCAATATTTATAACCATCCAATGTTTATAACCGTCCAATGTTTATAACCTTCCAATATTTATAACCTTCCAATGTTTATAACCATCCAATGTTTATAACCATCCAATGTTTATAACCATCCAATGTTTATAACCTTCTAGCTACCGTTCTTATTAATAATTTTAAAATATGAATACTAATGCTTCTCTCATCGTCGTGTAACAGTCAAAAATTAACTGTTAAACAATAAATTAATAAAGATTTTTTTTCGGGACTGATATACTTCCAGAAGATTGATTGGCCTCTCAACTCCTCCTTCATACCTCCAACATTCAACCTAATCGAAGGTTTCTATGCTTATTAGGTGGTATTTCTTAAATCAATCACTCATTTTCACTTCACTACGAGGTCATTACTGACGAGCTTTGACTAAATCGGATCGGATCGGGTCGAGGCCAATGTAGGCATTCACGTCGGCCGCTGCCGGCCGGTGTCGGTCAAACGAAATCGAAATGTAGGTGCAGCTTTAAACTGAATATGGAATATAAACACTTCATGGGCCAAAATTTTCATGCGGAAAGAAGAAGTGAAGAAATTGATAATGTTCACTTTTCGTTAATAAAAACATATAAATTAGACTTTTGGAATTCTTTTGGAAAGCCGATAACATAATCATAAATTTCTGTTAATATATTTATTTGGGTTTCAGGTATATTATCATGATTCATCCAATCGTTTTGTAAGTATATTATATATGTATCCGTTTATCTAACGCTTTAACTTGTTGTAGCTTATTTTAATTGCATTTAACAGTAAAACAAGTATTTGACTCAAACAATGTAAGAAAATATGAAATATTGTTATAGTGTTTCCAAGAGTGAACGTTGAGAAGGTGGGGGAAGTCGCCATGATACTGTTAGTTTCCTGTTGTGGCGCCTTAAATCTAATATCTCTTCGATATTGTATTTTATATTTTTCATGAAAGATCAAATCCCACCAATAACTGCTACTATTCCTTTACTAATAGCACTAGAGATATGAACGGAACCGCGAAAAGATGACGCAGTTCCTGCAAGTCGGACTTTCTTTTTGTTTTAACCCTTTCCGTACGCAAAGAGCTGCAAGGAGTGTGTTCTGCTGTACGGGATACTCCCACCCGGCTTCGGTCCCTCTGTACGGGATACTTTACCCACTCTCGGTCACAGCGCCTCGACTTTCAGCGATCTCCTCGCCTTACTTAAACTCGTCTTTTATAATTTTTATTTTTATTTTGGTTAAAATGATTATTAATTTTTATTTATGTTGAATTAGTTTGGCGTTTCAATGATTATTTTTAAGTTGAATAACTTTGTTTAAAACTAAGTTATAAATATATAGGCATAAATAAATTATATATTATATAGGCACAAAAAAAAAGAAGGTTTTTCTGTTTATCATTTGCCATTTATTTTATGAATAATAAGCAAGGGAATAATATACTCCATAACTACGGCAAAAAGTGAAGATGGAGATAGTTAGCCGTTGCAGAGATACGAAGACAAGGTATAGTTGGGATTCGGCTAGGAGAAAAACTGTATAACTGAAAAAACTGGCTATAGAAAGAAATCTGTATTTGGACGTTTCGGCTGCACTTTGGCAGCCTTCTTCAGCTAAAAAATAGAACTTATAAGTAAAAAAATAAAAAAATAACAAGTTGTATATTTATTTTTTTTTACTTATAAGTTGTATTTTTTAGCTGAAGAAGGCTGCCAATGTGCAGCCGAAACGTCCAAATACAGATTTCTTCCTGAAAGTCTGACGTTTTTCCCCTAGCCGAATCCCAACTATACCTTGTCTTCGTACGGCAAAAAGTTTCCCATCTTCCTTTTTGATCCGTTACTTTGTACACCTGCGGAGCTAAAAACTTATTTTATTTTTATTTTTTGTATAAAACATTTTTACAAAAAAAAAAGAATTATTATAAATATTTACAGTTAATTTAATGAATTATTCAATTAAATACGTAATATATTAATCTTATCAATTGAATATTACATTTATTTTTAAATGGAGGACACGCAATAAAAAAAAACGTTTTTTCTAAATTTAACAAAACTAAATATAAGATCTTAACACTTCAAGACTAAAAGTGAACTAATTTTGCAAAAACAAGTTGTTGGGAATATACAGAAGTATAAAAACAAACGATAATCTGAAGAAGGTTGACCGGGTAACTGGGCGGAAAAGGCAACGAGTTCTAATTAGACTAAAAACGACCAAAAACTTCATTCAAATGCCATCTAGTAATAGACAGGAATACTAGAAGTACAATACGGTAACGCTAGATAGCTCTAAAGTCGAGAAACGAGAAGATAAAGAATGCGAGAGATACGCATAGCTCTCGACTGCTGTACAAGTCAACGGTACGTGGGTCCCGTCTTCCTTCGATTTCTACACAAGTCCACGGTATGTGGGTCCCGACCGCTCTCGACTGCTGTACAAGTCCACGGTACGTGGGTCCCGTCTTCCTTCGACTTCTACACAAGTCCACGGTATGTGGGTCCCGACCGCTCTCGACTGCTGTACAAGTCCACTGTACGTGGGTCCCGTCTTCCTTCGACTTCTACACAAGTCCATGGTATTTGAGTCCCGACCGCTCTCGACTGCTGTACAAGTCCACGGTACGTGGGTCCCGTCTTCCTTCGACTTCTACACAAGTCCACGGTATGTGGGTCCCGACCGCTCTCGACTGCTGTACAAGTCCACGGTATGTGGGTCCCGTCTTCCTTCGACTTCTACACAAGTCCACGGTACGTGGGTCCTGTCTTCCTTCGACTTCTCTCGACTGCTGTACAAGTCCACTGTATGTGGGTCCCGTCTTCCTTCGACTTCTACACAAGTCCACGGTATGTGAGTCCCGACCGCTCTCGACTGCTGTACAAGTCCACGGTACGGAAGGGTTAAATTGCATTTATCTGTAAAATTAGTATTATAGTAAAAGAAAATAAGAAAGAGTAAGTAGTTTGTTTGTAGAGCGAACCTTGACAAGACCAGGGGGTCATTTTTCCATATCAGGTAGGTTCTGGACGAGCCGAACCCCTACCCCTTTATGACCTATTTGGGGTCATAAATTATTTCATGAAAGGTCTAAACAAAATTATAACTGTTTCTATTCCAACCTTTCCCAATGACATTAGGATTAAGACCGAAACCGCGCTAAGATGATGCAGTTCCTGTGAGTCGGACTTTTGGAAATACCTTGTACTCAGACGGGAGTAGGAGTATAGTAAGGAGGAAGGTAATTCTCCCTGGTGAAAGATGTTGGAAGTAATTGTAGATGAAGTGGATTTGAAGGGGTAGGTAGAGGTGGAGTACTCTCTGGGATAGGGAGGGTTTGGGGAAGATGTAGCAGGAGGGAGATAGAGGGAGAAAGAGAAAGAGGGAGAGGGAGGGAGAGAGACCGGGGAAAAGAGAAAGAGATAATGTTAAACAGAATTTTTAAAAATACAGAAGAAAAAAGGTTGCTCGTCGAGATTTAAAAAGAACGCTACAGAGAAGGGGATTGGTGGTAATAAAGGGAGAGAGAGAGAGAGAGAGAGAGAGAGAGAGAGAGAGAGAGAGAGAGAGAGAGAGAGAGAGAGAGAGAGAGAGAGAGAGAGAGAGATGGTAAGGACTTAAGGTGGAGAGAATGAAGGGGCGAGAGGGTTAAATGAAAAACAAACTGAGGATTAGTTGAGGGGGGCCATCCCAATTATCCAGCCAATCTGGAAAAAGTACCCCCCACTCCACCCCCTCCTCTCCTACAATCTCCCCTGGGAGTTCCTAGAGAGGAGGCTCTGGGTTCGATTCCTACACTGTTTACTGCCTTTAGGAAGAATCACCGTGTACATTCAGTTTTATGGAATCACAATTTAAATTACGATATTCATTAGGTATATTTTTAGACAATTTTCTGCATTTGATATAAATTAATTTTTTTTCCAATGATTCACGCCAAATTTCAAGCCTTTATTAACGTTATAAAATTAAATGTACTAAATAAGTAAAAAAAAATTGTAAACTAAGTAACAAAAACATAATAAATATATATGGTAAATATAAAAAAAGAGCGATTAAATCTTTTATCCTATGTAATGTATGTTATCGCGTGAATTGTAAACAGAATAATTAAAACTTTTGTTGATTTTTATTAACAATACATTCTACCAAAGTAATTCATAATATAAGTAATAGTAACTACTTAATTATATTTTGAATTATTAATATTTTTATAATTTTTTTAAGTTCTTCAAAATATAAATAAATAAATAAAATACATTTTTTATCTATTATTTTCTCTTGTTTAATATATTTTATTAGGCCCAAAAACAGGGTTATCATTGTCAAGAATTTGCGTTAAATATTGTCATATTAACAATTTTTATTATATTTTTTCTTTTAATTTTATTATGTTTTTGTTTATTTTATATTGTTTCTCTTATGGTGACCAAGGCCCTTTCTAAATGCCATTAGTATTAAAGGGCCAGACCCCAAACTTGCCAAGTCCGACTTTGCTTTATTGTGAAGTTGTATTTTCCTGAACTAATCTTTCTACGTCCTCAATCAATTTTCAACTTGATATATCTATTTACGTTTTATCTTATATCATAAATTATATGCGAAACTTGTATACGATCGGTCTGTTTGTCCGAAGCTATTACCATACATAGAGAAGGCTATAAATCAGAAACTGACCCCGGCCTGGATATGAATCCTGGAGCCTAGCAATCACTTACTTCCAGATATTGACATATTCCTCCAGCTTGGGAGTCAGTGGTTTGGAAGAACCATTCTCCGCATAACCCTCCATATTCCAAACCACCATTATCATCAATAAAACTCCATGACAAGGACTTAACCACATTTATGAAGGATATCTCTACTTCATTTCAACATCACAACTACTTGCTCCGTTTAGGCTCTTTAGTAATATTGCCAGGGAATATAAACACAGAACTGGGATGATGTATCAATAAACATTCCAACTGCAATACACTGTGAAAGTCTCATCCTTGGCAAACGTAATATACAAAGCAACCACCAAGGGTCTCCTACTTCTCAAGTCAGAAAGAAAACGGACCACCTCTTGGAACGAAGAGTTTACACTGCAGAAAAAGGCTGACAACAATTTCATAGAACGAACCCCAAGAAAACATACTAGGAGCCGAATTCTCATTTGGAATGATTAAAATAGAAGCAGTTATTATTTTGGGTCCACATTTCTTGAAAGGTCTTGATTTATGATCTTACCTGGATGGGTCGGCCAACACCAAGAAGCCCCCGCTAGGCAGTTGAAAAGCTATATCTTGGAAATCCATATTTCTAACATTAAATTGTTTTTTCTTATTTTACTTAACCTGTTTTATCTTCAAATAAATTATCCAACTAAAAGCAATTAAAAAATAACAAGAAATAAAAACAGACAAAAAGAACCGTTCGTTTAAACGAAATCAATTACTTCAAAGTTTAAGCACTTATTTCTCCGATTGAGATCACTTATTCAAAACTTTCTTCGGAACCTTTTTTTTTAACCATTTAGTAAGCTTTCGAATGGTAACCTTTCGCTTCCCAAGATTTTCAAACGTTTTCGAGATATTAATGAAAGTTTGATGGTGATTCGGGGGCTCGCAATGAAAGGCAGCTTGTCAGTAGTAGCGTGTATTGGTAGGACAACTGGCCTGGACGGGATTTGTGTGAGAGAAGAGTGGAGAGTGTCGAGGTGTGGAGTCTAGTAGTGAGTGAGAGTGAGTAGAGAGTGAGTGAGAGTGAGCTAGGATTTAGCCCAGCCTAAATAGGCAGGTAGGATTGGGGAATCCTGGGAATTATAGAGCAAGGCAGGTCTCTAGCTGCTGATGGTCAATATTGCTGACTGGTGTCAAGTTCCTTCCTTTCCCATGCTTTTCCTCACAAAAGTATACGAAGTTCCCAAAACTTTTCATGCATGTTAAAAAAATATTTTATTCTAACCCTTCCTTATCTACGAACGTAACCAAAATTTCAACGTATCAGTTTTCATGAAATTCAAACATGCAGAAAATATTTCAACTGAATCCCATGATTTTAAGTACCCAAACCAAAATTGTTATTCAGCAACTATTTTTCCAATTTTCTAGAAAACGGTTAAACCTATCGCCTTTAAAATGGTTTCATTTGTAGTCCTAGGCCAAGAAGCCTTTAAATCGAGTACTTCCAAGCATATGAAGTAAGCGGAACGACTTTTTTCGCGCGACATTCGCTCCAAAAACCATGTTTCGTTTGGCGGATTCTGCTTGTTAACGAACTTGGCCTTTCAAATTAGACGAAAGATTTTTGTACGAAATTTCATCAAAATCGGACCATATTTGAGCTGTCAGCGCCGCAATCAGGCATATATATATATATATATATATATATATATATATATATATATATAGAGAGAGAGAGAGAGAGAGAGAGAGAGAAATTTTAACCACCGTCATTTTCGGTCTCTAGGGGTTCTGAAACGAAAATTTTCTAGTCGGCACGGGTTCCTCCCTATGAAGGGAGGGAGGAACCGTGCTAAAAAAATATTATTTTCCAAAGACACTACACAAATATTCTTTTGTTTCGACACGCTGAATCCGAATCCGAATCGGCGCAAAATCAAGGTCCTGTTAATGGCTACTTTGTGTATAAAATGCAGAAATGAAATGATTTATTTACCTTTTGAAGAGTAGAATCCATGAAATGACTTTTAATTACAATCAATAAAAAAAGAAACCATCAAAAATTCATACAAAACACAAAACGTCAACTATTAATTCGATTTTGTTTTATAGTTAAATAAAAAATAACTCTTAAATTAAATAATTTAAGTATTTATGGAATTATTCAACTGTCAATAAAGCAAAATTAGAAAAAACATAAGAATTGTCCACCAAAAAGACAATTACAATGAAAGAGGAAGTTATTTCCATCACAAATTATGAGAAATATGCTAAAAACAAGTATGTGACAAGCCCTATAAGTTTTTGACGACTCAAAATATCTTTTGTAATACATAAAGGATTAGAAACATATCTTATTAGGAGTATAAGTCTTGAAGAGCAGTCTGTAAACAAGATAATGCATGAAGAGTGGGAGGCAGAAGGGTGTAGAGTAGGGTGCCTGGGATGAACATGGACCGCTTTAGCGGTCACCTTTTCTGTTTATCAGTAAAAGAGGAGCTCCTGGTTCCCCATACTATTTTTGAGTCTTCCTGGAATCCAGCGAGGATGTTTAGAACTATTCCTGCGAAGCTAGCACTAATTTAAAATTCCTCAAACTAGAAGCCGCTAAAGCGGTGATTATTCACTAAAGACTTCAGGACAAATATGTTTGTTCATTTTTTGTAAATAGACATTTTTGTCATTAAAATTAACTTGGTTTTGCGCTAATGGGGTGAAAGAGGTCTCGGATTCGAAGTGAGTGACCCTGAAAATCATGGAAGCTCTAGTTGTTTCTTCTCAAAAGACTTCATACAAAATTTGGCCTTCAAATGCTCTTAAACCTGGTGTGCTGGGGTGAAACGGGATTTGGATTCGGATCGTGCCAAAATGCATATGAACATATGCATTGTGTCCTTGGAAAATAACACTTTATTTATTTTTTGTGCCTATGATTTTAGAGCCAAAATCTAATATTAGAGACAGTTCATAGAAACTAGCAGTAAGGTAGGTAGGCAGAACAAGATGGTCATGGAAAAACTCCGAGTGAGTAAGTTCTATCATGCCATCAAAGTCGGCGATCAGTACACCAAGTCAGCTGAGGAGACTTTACAAAACATCCTGGATGTCTCCTTCCCGAGAGATGATGCATCGACAGATAGTCTTCATCAACAAGTAGTGGGAAAGGAGACTTCCATTCCACCTGACACCGATGATTCCCCTAGTTGGGATGAAATCCATGTAGACATTGGTATAGACTTCTTGGTAAAGACCACTACTAGGACTTACTACTAAGATGATGACGGATGTCCGAGATATGCCGACATAATTGCCATTAAGCATAAATCCAAAGAAGCTTACATTATGGACCCTACAGTGCGATACGACATGAACGATTCATGGTTAGCAGAAGAAATTTAGAAAAAAATAGAATTCTACGTGGAAAAATTCCAAGAAAAAAAAATGATTGCGTTTAGAGCCTTCTGCTCAAATTCAGGAAAATAAATATGTTTTAGGTCCACCCGACAAACTTATGTATAGTGCTGGATAACATGTATAGTCTTCATTCTTGTACATGGCCACCGCGCATGTGCGAACGCCAGCGGACACTTTTTTGTGACACATACAGTCTTCTTTTCCGTGCATGGTCAGGCCACTGCGCATGCGCGAACACAAGCGGGCACTTTTTTATGACACATACATCCTTCTTTTTCATACAAGGCCACTGCGCATGCGTGAACGCCAGCGGACACTTTTTGGTGACACTTTTTTGTAACGGGTTTTTCCAGTTTGGTCACCACTAAAGCATATTTATGCTTAAATCGGACAAAGGAAATATATAGTTGAAGGCCTTTGGTTTGGAGCAAGAGGGACGATTCTAAAACAGACGCATGGCTTCCTGCAAGATTTAGACGTGGACCCAAAGGAACTAGCTATCCTCGTGGAATCTATTTTGATAGATTCCCTGGGGATTTAGTCAGCTAATTATCAATCTTTAGAAAATCATTTCACCAAATTTGGTCAAACTTATCATCATGGGGTCTTCCGTGGTCTAGTGGCTAGCGCGCTTGATTCATAAGCGGGAGATGGTGGGTTCGATCCCCACCGGCGCCAGAAATTTTCTCATCTCAGGGCTCGCTGAGAGAATTCCTGGATGCACCCTGGATCTCGGCGCTAATGGCCAAGAATTATGTTGATGCGCCTAAAAAAAAATAAAATAAAATAAAATAAGAAAATAAAATAAAATTTAAGAAATTTGCATTTAAGAAATTATGAAAATTCGTTTAATATTGAAATTATTTAAAACACTTCTTCAAAATTTAAGGGGTCCAGAACCCCCCTCCCCCTCACCAACTCCTTTCTTCCTATATTTCCCTGTATTAACTGTCAGAAATGATCCCGCATTTGTGAGGAATAGTTCTCTATCTTCCCATCGGTAAGCCCATATTGTTATTCTTATATCTAATCTAATATGTAATCTGTTATTCTTATATCTGTTTTCCTAATAATCCAAACACTTCTAGAGCACATTGTTCTTCTATATATTATGTTCTAGTATTTTATGTTTTTTGTCTTTTTCCACATATGTATGTATGTATATATGTATGTGTATTTGTGTTTGTAGGCATATGTATATATATATATATATATATATATATATATATATATATATATATATATATATATATATATGTGTGTGTGTATATTTCAGTACTACATCCGTCCTACTTGTTTTTTACAGCCCTGATGAAGGCTTGAAGTTCAAGCCGAAACGTCGGCACAATAATACCATTTTTATGATAAAATGTAGTTTTATTAAGTAGCAGTGACCGAACCCCGACAATCCCTACCTTGAATCATCAACGGTCAACGATCTCCTATCAAATTCTTCAAAATTTATTTTTCCAAATTAATATAATAACCTTTTTGAACCCACTGAAATTAATTTTCGGGACATTGATAAGTACGCTCTGTTTATACCACCCGAATCATTTAGGCAGCAAACTATATTTTCCATAAAAAAAAAAAGACTTTTTCTTTCTTTTCTTCTTTTACACAAGACATTACTTTTTAGCTCAATCCGGCCTAGATAATCCCAAAATTCCAGCCCAAAAGCTTTACCTTTCTTCCTAATAAATTACAAAGGTGGAGCTGTACTCTCCCATTCAGGCATTACACAATAAAAATTAGACTGAACCGCTGTTATTAGGGGCAGGCTCAAGTGGGGCATAGATGAAAAGAAGAAAAATAGAGAGAGAGAGAGAGAGTGAGAGAAACACATATAGAAGGAGATATAAAGGGAAAGAATGGTGAATAAGGATCGGCCTCACGCCAATCCTAACCTAACCCTGAACTACAGCCCTACATGCTTCATCAAGCTGACGATATTAAACCCCCCCTCCTCCCTAGCTCCTATTGTCATCGCACCTTCCTCTCCTACACAATGGCCTAAATTTCACAAATTAATTTTTCCCTTTTCCCCAGTCGGCGTGTGAAAGAGAGTGTGTGTAGTAGTCCTGTGTATGGACCATACAGACACCGCGGAATCAATAGAAAATTTAATTAGCTAGAATGTAGAGGTACAAGATATACTCCACTATACTCCTCCTCGCACTTATCACCTCTCTCCCTCTTATCACCTCCCCTCTCCATCCTTCTCTCTCTTATCACATCCCCTCTCCCTCCTTCTCTCTCTTATCACCTCCCCTCTCCCTCCTCCTCCCCCTTATCACCTCCCCTCTCCATCCTCCTCCCTCTTATCACCTCCCCTCTCCCGCCTCCTCCCTCTTATCACCTCCCCTCTCCCGCCTCCTCCCTCTTATCACCTCCCCTCTCCCGCCTCCTCCCTCTTATCACCTCCCCTCTCCCGCCTCCTCCCTCTTATCACCTCCCCTCTCCCGCCTCCTCCCTCTTATCACCTCCCCTCTCCCTCCTCCTGCCTCTTATCACCTCCCCTCTCCCTCCTCCTCCCCCTTATCACCTTCCCTCTCCCTCCCCCTCCCTCTTATCACCTCCCCACTCCATCCTCCTCCCTCTTATCACCTCCCCTCTCAATCCTCCTCTCTCTTATCACGTCCCCTCTCCATCCTCCTTCCTCTTATCCCCTCTCCTCTCCCTCCTCCCCTCTCCCTCACCCCCTCTCCCTCCTCCTCCTTCTTATCATATCTCCTCTCCCTCCTCCCCTCTCCCTCCTCCTCCCTCTTATCACCTCCCCTCTCCATCCTCCTCTCTCTTATCACCTCCCCTCTCCATCCTCCTCCCTCTTATCACCTCTCCTCTCCCTCCTTCTCCCACTTATCACCTCTCCTCTCCCTCCTTCTCCCTCTTATCACCTCTCCTCTCCCTCCTCCCCCCTCCCTCCTCAACCTTATCACCTGCCCACTCCCTCCTCCTCACTCTTATCACCTCCCCTCACGCTCCTCCTCTCTCTTGTCATATCCTCTTCCTTCCTACTACCTCTATCACCTCCCCTCTCCGCCAACTCTTCCTTATCACCTCCTCGTCTCCTTCCTACCTCTTAACATCTCCCCTCTCCCTCCTCCTCCCTCTCTTCTCCTCTCGTCTCCCACCTCCCCCCCTTTCCATTTCCCCTCACCTTCTTTTAAACTTTCTTTTCTCCGCCTCCACTCTCTTATCGTCACCCCTCTCCTTGCAATATTCTCTCTATATTTTTACACAGTAGTTTGACACAATGATGGCTTATTAAATTTGTTTTGGAGCAATTTAAAATTACGTTAAAAAAGTAAATAACTTGTCCTAAACGAATACATTTTAACAAATAACTCATAAGTATAAGTTATCCTAACACTGATAATGAATTAATGTAATCCATTATCAGTGTTTGGATAACTCCTGAGTTTTCTTGAAATTCATCCTCATGGAAAGTAAGGCCTCTCGTCCACTGGAACCAAAAAGCTGCGAACTGCGAAGTAACGAATTCGGACGATGGGCGTTCGTCCGAATTCGTGCGAATGCCTCTCGCCCATTGCCTCAGTGTTCGTCCGAATTCGTGTGAATACCTCTCCTCCATTGCCTCAGTGTTCGTCCGAATTCGTGCGAATGCCTCTCGTCCATTGCCTCAGTGTTCGTGCGAATGCCTCTCGTCCATTGCCTCTGTGTTCGTCCGAATTCGTGCGAATGCCTCTCGTCCATTGCCTCAGTGTTCGTGCGAATGCCTCTCGTCCATTGCCTCAGTGTTCGTCCGAATGCCTCTCGTCCATTGCCTCAGTGTTCGTCCGAATGCCTCTCGTCCATTGCCTCAGTGTTCGTGCGAATGCCTCTCGTCCATTGCCTCAGTGTTCGTCCGAATTCTCAGTAAACTTGATGGCTCGTCACAGTCCATTTTCAATCATGACTTTTAGCACTCGTTCGCAACTATAAATCCCAGGAGAATGGGATCGGTTCGCACTTCGCACAAGTTCGGACGAAAACGGACGAACGATACGGGCCCAAAGGACGCGGTCCATGATGGAGCCTCGTGTTTGGATAGTTCGTGCGTTTTCGTCCGAATTCGGACGAATTCATTTCGCAGCTTTTCGGTTCCAGTGGACGAGAGGCCTAAGTAAGCTCTGTTTTTCTGGAGATAATTAGCAAATTTTGTTATAATGTTGTTAACAATTTAATTTATGTAAGATTTCTTTTTCATTATATTTCTGCTGGTTTTACATCTTGGTTCATTATTTTTTCCATTTCCTAAATGCAAATCTCTAATTCAGACGCAGAAGCCCCCTCGTTGCAAATGAAAAGACCATCCCTTCCCCCGCTCTTTTTCTACACTCCGAATTATTAAACCCCTACCACAATCCCTTATCAGCCTCCTGTACACGAATATAGCCGAACATTGCCGAACGTGCCCCGAATGTGGAGGGATTATGCAGTAATTATGAGATCCCGCGGGAAACAGGCCCGAGATAATACGGAGAAGATAAGCCAAAGCCGAGATAAGCAGCTTAAGACTCCAGACAAACCTCGCTTTTATTGTAGCCCTTCTTATCAGCAGTGGACCTGTTATCTCCTGTCCTTCTTTCTCTTCATCCCCTAAAGCAGGATCAGGTGAAGAATAGAAGGGGAAATAATAGCGGAAGAAGATTAGGACAATTTGTCATTATCTTCAGCTTTCAACGATTTTCCAAAACCAAAAACAAGCAATATTCTTCTTTATTTAGGCGGACAATTTTATTATCCAGGATCATTCAGTTTCTGAAGAATTGCAAAGAACTTGAAAATTTATCAAGAGTTTATTGAGAATAAATAAATAATAAACATTATGCGTGTGTGTGTTTGTTAATTTAGAGGTTTTTCGCTGTGGAGAATTATTGGTTAGGTACGGCATTCTCCAGCGGTCGGTTTATTTGGGTGATATTTCGCAGAAATCCCATTCTGCTTCTTCAGACGGTCCATGTTTTTTCACTTTGTTATTTTATAATAACCTACAAGATTAAATTATCTTTACATATGGCGCCTACAATGCTCATTCTTGTATCGGGACAATGCGTGGAGCCGATTGAACTGTGTCGAAGCTGTTCTTTGTCTTGCTGCTTTGTGCTTGCTTGTTTCTTCCCGGCCGATTTTCCTTTAATAGTTCTGGCTTCCATGTAGGGTGTAGGATAACACCGTCATCTCTAATATTTGCTACTAATATTTGCCTCCCATCCATCGATCAAATTTACAACGGAAGAAGAGAAGGAAGGAAAGTTTCTATTTCTGGATCTTTTGATTATCAAGGAACCAGACGGCGGATTGGAGCACACAGCCTACAGAAAACCTACAGCCACTGGACGATATCTGCATGCTGAATCCCACCACCACCCGGCGCAGAAGAGAGGAGTTGTCCAGACACTGACTCACAGGGCTTTCGAATCATGTAGCAACGAAGCCTACCTCGATAAGGAACTCGCTTTCCTAAAGAACGACCTCAAGTCTAACGGCTATGCAACTGGGGAAGTAGACAAAGCAGTCAGCCGAATTAAAAAGAAGAAAGAAAAAGAAATTGTTGAGACACAAAATTAAGAACCGAGTCGCTGAGTAACGGTGCCATACATCCGAGGGATAAGTGAGAAGATAGGCAGACTGTTCATAAATAGAGGAGTAGACGTCGCTTTCCGACCTCTAGATAAAATAGGTGACTAGCTTGGATCGGCAAAAGATAAACAGAGACTGCAAGACAAAGGTGTGTATCTTCTTCCTTGTGACTGCGGGACAGTCTACGTAGGACAGACGGGGAAGAAAGTAGCCACTAGAATAGGCAAACACTGCGCTGACTACCGTCTGAGGCGTACAAAAACCTCTGCTGTAGCAAGACATGGTGAAGAATGTCCCGGTCAAATGCTTTTTGAAGAATCCTAGCTAAAAATGATAATCGTCAAAGAAGGCTAGTCAGAGAGGCCGTCGAAGTATTCAAACAGCCGAAGACTCTGAACCTAGATTACGGTTTTATCCTAAACACAACATGGAAGACCGTTCTCCGAACTGTTAAAGAAAAATCGGCCGGGAATAAACAAGCAAGACAAAGAAGAGCTTCGACACAGTTCAATCGGCTCCACGCAGTGTCAATAAGCCCCGATACAAGAATGAGCATATGTATGTATTTAATCTTGTTGGTTATTATAAAATAACAAAGTGAAAAAAAGTTAAAAAACATGGACAACCGTCTGAAGAAGCAGAATGGGATTTCTGCGAAACATTGCCCAAAAAAACCGACCGCTGGAGAATGCCGTACCATCACCAATATATATGTATGTATATATATGTATATATATATATATATATATACATATATATATATATATATATATATATATATATATATATATATATATATATATAAGCTTGAGTGTGAGCAAGTATGCAACGTCAATAAGTACATATTTTACTAATGTGCTTAAAGAAAGAGGAACGGGAGAAGTCGGTAGTAGATTATCGGCCCTCCATTTGAAGGAGTTCCATCTTGAAGGTGAAGGATTTTCCAGTAGATTTACTCCTTATCGAGGTTGGGAGGACTGGGAGGGTTCTGTAGTGACAGGTTATGCTTAAGGAGGGGGAGGGGGACGGGGGTTAAGAGTCCCTCTGCGAATTCTCCCGGGTATTTCCAACGCTCTTTTCTATCGTCGTTTATCCTTCCTAATACCACAGTATTTGGCAATTTTTATCTGTAAAGCGATTGATAGGTGGTGAATTAACATGTGTATGTAGGCCTCAAAGGCGCCCTTAGGGGTGTATATTCTAGAAGTACCAAGTCCTTCAGCATATGGCACACAAAGGACATTATGTGGTCAATACGATGTTTCGGGTCCCTTATAACTCGCCCAAGAAAACATTTCCTTTAAGCTGATTCACAATTCTTGCCTTTAAAAATTTCCCTCTGATTCATTTCCGAACAAACTTCAGCTTTGCAGGCCGAAAGCCCAACATCAATCAGCTGGCACGTCCTGGTTCTAACTTCAAAAACGTCTCTTCCTTGTATCATGCTAAGTTGCCTGAAATTTTTGCTAAAGTTGCCTCTATGATTCTCATAGTAATACCACCTTTAATATCATTCCTAATAACATCCTCTACATCCTTCCTCATACCACCTTCTATACCCTTCCTAGTACAACCTTCTATAACCTTTCTAATACCACCTTGTATATCCTTCCTAATACCACCTTGTATAGCCTTCCTAATACCACCTTCTATATTCTTCCTAATACTACCTTCTATATCCTTCCTCATACCACCTTCTATACCCTTCCTAATACAACCTTCTATATCCTTTCTAATACCACCTTGTATATCCTTCCTAATACCACCTTGTATAGCCTTCCTAATACCACCTTCTATATCCTTCCTAATACCACCTTCTATATCCTTCCTAATACCACCTTCTATATCCTTCCTCATACCACCTTCTATACCCTTCCTAATACAACCTTCTATATCCTTCCTAATACCACCTTCTATATCCTTCCTAATACCACCTTCTATATCCTTCCTAATAATACCTTCTATATCCTTCCTAATACCACCTTCTATATCCTTCCTAATACTACCTTCTATATTCTTACTAATACAACTTTCTATATCCTTTCTAATACCACCTTCTATATCCTCCCTAATACTACCTTCTATATCCTTCCTAATACAACCTTCTATATCCTTCCTGACACCACCTTCTATATAATTTCTAATACCACCTTCTTTATCCTTCCTAATACCACCTTCTATATCCTTCCTAATACCACCTTCTATATCCTTCCTAATACCACCTTCTATATCCTTCCTAATACCACCTTCTTTATCCTTCCTCATACCACCTTCTATACCCTTCCTAATACAACCTTCTATATCCTTTCTAATACCACCTTGTATATCCTTCCTAATACCACCTTGTATAGCCTTCCTAATACCACCTTCTATATCCTTCCTAATACCACCTTCTATATCCTTCCTAATAATACCTTCTATATCCTTCCTAAAACCACCTTCTATATCCTTCCTAATACTACCTTCTATATTCTTCCTAATACAACTTTCTATATCCTTCCTGACACCACCTTCTATATAATTTCTAATACCACCTTCTATATCCTTCCTAATACCACCTTCTATATCCTTCCTAATACTACCTTCTATATCCTTCCTAATACCACCTTCTATATCCTTCCTGATACCACCTTCTATATAATTATATTATATATATTATATATCCTTCCATATCATGTGGATGCAGGGCGTTACGAGGACCACCGAGGGACCCGTACCTTGTTGTTAAAAATAACTACAAAGTTAAACAAAATACATTTGTGTAATTAGTAATTAACTGAATGTCTGGGTATAATTTCTGTTTTATTCCTCTTGTGATAACTATTTTCTAATCTCAGTTATTGTCAGATATATGCCCTACTTGATCGTAAGAATGTAATCGCGTAGTAGTTATCTACTATATATTTGTCAAATACCACTCACTCACTCACTCACTCATCTATCAACGCCCAGCCCAAACCGCTCGACAGAAAATTTTGCATGGACACTCCCTATATAACGTAGGCGCTCGCTAAGAAAGGATTTTATGATATTCGTATTTTTAAGCATTTTTAGGGGGGTTTAAAGTTTTAGTTGGTTAGAGAAGGCAAGCCTAGGCAGCCTGCGTTGCTAGGACGATAAAGAACAGCTGTTACCTTACATTATCTATCTCATAGGTTTATTTCTAATTGAGGTTAATTTCAACTATGATGGCAGACCTTGAATTACTAGAAATAAACTGTCCCTCATAGAGTTTTATTTGCGTTTCTTTTCTGCCTGTCCCCGTCAGATAGGCTTGCCATATTTTTGGTGAGTTAAACCGGGACACATTAATATGGGATGGGCATACCAGGGGGGGGGGATAAAAAGAGTACAAATTATAAGCAAAATGGTTGGTGAGTTTTAAGCCTAGCAACTAACGGGAAGGGGGGATCCTGAACTGTTAGTCTACCCAAACCTTAAAAATAAGAACGGAACTTTTTTTGCTACTTGATTTTCTTAAAACAATCTCTCAGCCAAATAGTAGTGACTGGCAGCTGGCAGCGCTGTGGAGGTAGTTCCAGCGTTTTACAGTTAGATTACTTCTGATTTCTTTGACACTGTGAGCAGTAGTAAAAATGTTGATTGTAGAAAAGTAACCGATTTAAAAAAGATTCTTATAAACATGAATTCATTACTTTTTACATCTTACAGCCTTTTCCGGGACATTGATAAAACTGGGCGGGACACCGAAACAATTGCAAAATACCGGGACAGTCCCGGTCGAACCGTGATGTATGGCATATCCTTAGGTTTTCCAGGCGAGGTAATAATATCCGGAACCCTTGCACAGCCTCCTCGCCTATAACCTTGGTAATACTCGTAAATATATTGGGTGTTACCATATGATTTCTTGGAAACATAAACTTTTAAATTTTAACGCCCATTGAATAAAATATAGTATGACGTGAACCGTGCTGCAATAAACTGCACAGAATTGTATAGTAATGTAATTTTAATGAAACATTATTTAACGCAATAAAATAACTACTTATCGGCCGTGACGAAGCACGGGTATTCAGCTAGTAACTACTTATCTGCCGTGACGAAGCACGGGTATTCAGCTAGTCTACTATATATTTGTCAAATACCACTCACTCACTCACTGACTCACTGACCTATCATCGCCCAGCCCAAACCGCTTGACAGAAAAACTTGAAATTTTGCATGGACACTCCCTATAGACCGTAGACGCTCACTAAGAAAGGATTTTTTGATATTCGAATTTTTAAGTATTTTTTGAGGGGTTTAAAGTTTTAGTTGGTTAGAGCAGCCAAGCCTAGGTAGAATGCGTTCCTAGGACGATAACAGAACAGCTGTTACCGTACATTATCTATTTCATAGTATTATTTTTAATTGAGGTTAATTTCAACTATGATGGCAGTCCTTGAATTACTTGAAATAAACTGTGATTTTGTCCCTCATAGAATTTAAGCCCTGGTGATGGTCCATCCGAGGTAATAATATCCCGAACCACTTAACACAAAAATTTAAAAAGTTTGCACAAGCAATCCGTTTAGAATGTAAGTAACACTCGCTAAGAAAGTTTTTTTTTTTTTTATATTCAAATGTTTAAGTACTTTTAGGGGGGGGGGGGGTTGAATTATTAAGAAGTTCCTCATCGGCTCAAAAATGGTTAGATTTTGATAACATTTGGTACAAAAATCTTTCTTCTCATTTAAAAGGTCAAGTTCATTAACCAGTTGAATCCGTTTACTGGAACATGGTTTTTGGAGCGAAATTTGTGCGAAAGATTCCTTAAGGTAGAAAAACGAATGAAACCATTTTTTAAGCGAGTTCTGTAGCCATTTACCAGAAAAATTGATATAAATACTTTTCAAAACTAATTTTCTGTTTGGGTATTCAGAAAAAATTGTATGAATGGTGATACAAAGTTTTCGCCAAATTTGTTAATTTTATGCTTTTCAACGTGTATTTGTCTCTGTTTACCTAACTTTTTAAGCGGTTGTTGTAGTTCCTGGGTAGCTTTAAAGTCCGTGCAATAATAAGCTGTACAAAATTACGTAGTAGCGTTAATTTTGATAATATCTTATTAAACTCAATATAAAAAATACTTATCGGCCGTGGTGAAGCACGGGTATTCAGCTAGTATCGGCCGTGGTGAAGCACGGGTATTCAGCTAGTATCGGCCGAGGTAAAGCACGGGTATTCAGCTAGTATCGGCCGTGGTGAAGCACGGGTATTCAGCTAGTATCGGCCGAGGTAAAGCACGGGTATTCAGCTAGTATCGGCCGTGGTGAAGCACGGGTATTCAGCTAGTATCGGCCGTAGTGAAGCACGGGTATTCAGCTAGTATCGGCCGTGGTGAAGCACGGGTATTCAGCTAGTATCGGCCGTGGTGAAGCACGGGTATTCAGCTAGTATCGGCCGTGGTGAAGAACGGGGGTATTCAGCTAGTATCGGCCGTGGTGAAGCACGGGTATTCAGCTAGTATCGGCCGTGGGGAGCACGGGTATTCAGCTAGTATCGGCCGTGGTGAAGCACGGGGGTATTCAGCTAGTATCGGCCGTGGTGAAGCACGGGTATTCAGCTAGTATCGGCCGTGGTGAAGCACGGGTATTCAGCTAGTATCGGCCGTAGTGAAGCACGGGTATTCAGCTAGTATCGGCCGTGGTGAAGCACGGGTATTCAGCTAGTATCGGCCGTGGTGAAGCACGGGTATTCAGCTAGTATCGGCCGTGGGGAGCACGGGTATTCAGCTAGTATCGGCCGTGGTGAAGCACGGGTATTCAGCTAGTATCGGCCCTAGTGAAGCACGGGTATTCAGCTAGTATCGGCCGTGGTGAAGCACGGGTATTCAGCTAGTATCGGCCGTGGTGAAGCACGGGTATTCAGCTAGTATCGGCCGTGGTGAAGCACGGGTATTCAGCTAGTATCGGCCGTGGTGAAGCACGGGTATTCAGCTAGTATCGGCCGTGGTGAAGCACGGGTATTCAGCTAGTATCGGCCGTGGGGAGCACGGGTATTCAGCTAGTATCGGCCGTGGTGAAGCACGGGTATTCAGCTAGTATCGGCCGTGGGGAGCACGGGTATTCAGCTAGTATCGGCCGTGGTGAAGCACGGGTATTCAGCTAGTATCGGCCCTAGTGAAGCACGGGTATTCAGCTAGTATCGGCCGTGGTGAAGCACGGGTATTCAGCTAGTATCGGCCGTGGTGAAGCACGGGTATTCAGCTAGTATCGGCCGTGGTGAAGCACGGGTATTCAGCTAGTATCGGCCGTGGTGAAGCACGGCTATTCAGCTAGTATCGGCCGTGGTGAAGCACGGGTATTCAGCTAGTATCGGCCGTGGTGAAGCACGGGTATTCAGCTAGTATCGGCCGTGGTGAAGCACGGGTATTCAGCTAGTATCGGCCGTGGTGAAGCACGGGTATTCAGCTAGTATCGGCCGTGGTGAAGCACGGGTATTCAGCTAGTATCGGCCGTGGTGAAGCACGGGTATTCAGCTAGTAACTGCCGTGGTGATGCACGGGTATTCAGCTAGTATCGGCCGTAGTGAAGCACGGGTATTCAGCTAGTATCTGCCGTGGTGATGCACGGGTATTCAGCTAGTATCGGCCGTGGTGAAGCACGGGTATTCAGCTAGTATCGGCCGTAGTGAAGCACGGGTATTCAGCTAGTATCTGCCGTGGTGATGCACGGGTATTCAGCTAGTATCGGCCGTGGTGATGCACGGGTATTCAGCTAGTATTCTTATTAAAATTTCGTTTGGGACATTTCGTCTGATCGCTCTAGGAATTTTAATGGTCACGTTCTTTCGCCCTTTTGTAGTTAATCTCGTTATTTAGCGTACTTACGAATTCTGTTGATATTATTTAAATAAATAAAATTTCCAGGACATTATTATTATTTTAGTTTGGTCATCATTTATTTTAGATCTATCAATTCTATGTTTTGACAGATTATACATTCTAACCTGTAATTCGCCTACTGAAGAGATGGTGTGGTATTTTCTTTACATATAGTCTCTTTACTTACGAACAGGAACAAAATTTATGATCATAAGTCATGATATGAAAGAAAATTTCTAACAACATATTAAAAAGATTCCAGTGTAACGGGATCCTTTATTTGTCTACCTTGGGACGTTAGTTTTTTTTTTTTTGTTTTGTTTTGTTTTTTACGGCGCATCGACAAATCGTGGCCATTAGCGCCGGTCTCCAGGGTGCAGCCAGGAATTTTCTCAGCGAGCCCTGAGATGAAAAAATTCCTGCCGCCGGTGGGGATCGAACCCACGAACTCCCGCTTATGAATCCAGCGTGCTAGCCACTTGAACACTGGAGACCCCGGGACGTTAGTATTTGAAGATTTACATCGATGACAGAAATCTGACTTTTGACAGAAATGGCAAGAATAGCCTTTATCGAAATGTCTAATCTCTTGGAAAGCCACAACATAAAACTAGGTATACTGCTATTTATTGTCAATTTCATATTTTGGAGTGGAATCATCAACATTAACAGAAGCAATTTCAAAGAAACTCCAATTAAGTTGGGCCGAAAGAGTTAATGAAAGGGTAATTGGGAAGAATAATGAAGGAAAAAGAAGGAATAAACAGGAATAAGAAAAGTAAAATGGAGTAATCACACCAAATATAAACCCAAGTATTCCAAACTTCTAGGAAAAGTCCTTCAAAAGGCAAGAAGGATATTATGGTCTGAAGAACTTGAGTACATGGCAATCGAGAAGAATCAAAGAACTGTTTTCAGTAGGAAAAACTGTGATTAATTTCTTGACTAATGACCAACGATTGAATGAGTAATCGGAATATGAGTAACGATTGATGATTGACCAATCATATTTCTCCATGACTAATGAGTGATGACTAACTGCTTTCTAGCCTAAGATTGGTGATTGATGATTACTGACTAACCTTTCTTAGATTAATGATTAAAGACTACATAAAGTCCTTGATTTATGATTGATGATTAACTGGTTCATGAAGGAATACCAAAGCCTAAATACTAAAAGTATTTACATAGTTAGTCATGTCAATCATTAGTTCAGACTATCAATGATTGACTAGTAACGATTGATTGATGATTAACCTCATGACCTATGATTAATGATTAACTCGAGTTGTGGTTAACTCATTTTATACTATGATTGATTAGTCATAAGTAAAATTTAATCGATTTGTTAATCATTTAGTTGATTTTTGCCCTACTCTGGTTTTCAGAAAGCTCATTGTAGCAAGGTATGTTCGAAAAGAATAACTCGAAATTAATTAAATTTTCTTTATATATTTAAATATTTTTGCTCTTAAGTATAATTCACTGTAATATGATTAGTAAATACAACAAATTTAATAAACATCTTCTGCTATTTACACAGAAATAAATAGAAAATACAGAATAAATAGAAAATACAGAATAAATAGAAAATACCGAATAAATAGAAAATACAGAATAAATAGAAAATACCGAATAAATAGAAAATACCGAATAAATAGAAAATACAGAATAAATAGAAAATACAGAATAAATAGAAAATACAGAATAAATAGAAAATACAGAATAAATAGAAAATACCGAATAAATAGAAAATACAGAATAAATAGAAAATACAGAATAAATAGAAAATACAGAATAAATAGAAAATACAGAATAAATAGAAAATACAGAATAAATAGAAAATACAGAATAAATAGAAAATACAGAATAAATAGAAAATACAGAATAAACAGAAAATACAGAATAAATAGAAAATACAGAATAAACAGAAAATACAGAATAAATATAAAATACAGAATAAATATAAAATACTTTTCAAGTGCAACTCTGCTTTAAGCACAGCAAAATTTGTGCAAATGTGGAACGAAGCTCCTGCATTGATAATATGGATGCATTTCGCGCTTGCTATCAGCTGTTTTTGCCGCTGGTTATCTCCCGCCAACTCTCCCCCGTAGCGTAACCTCATGCTGGTGTGACATCCGTATGCTAATGAAGACATTGCTCATGCTACAGCAGGGCAGCCATATTCCTGTTTTATACGAGGCTTGCATCCCATTGCTTCAAATTAAAACTCCTGCTTGTCCAATGCTCAGGAAATATGTTAATTCTAACAATGCTCCGATCGATTTACTGCCGATTATATATACATATATATATAATCATCCGTCCGTTCAGAATGTTGAACTTCTTTATTCTTATGAATTGACTATAAAATAAACAATGTATTATATATATATATATATATATACCTGCTACCTGGTACTCTGTATAACATTCATTTTGTTTGCCAAGAGCTGAAAGGGGACTTGAAGAGGTGTCGCGAAGTCATAGAAATTCCTGGATATACTGAGTTCCGAGAAAACCCAATTATATAAAATCATAAATATACTATAATATATACTATAAGGTAAATAGACCTAGTAACAAGGGTGATGTTAGTAACAAGGGTTTGGATATGGAAACGGTCCTTTTACCTGGACAATGAAGTCCTTCCTTTTACGAGAATAACCTCTCGTCACGTGCCTTATGATGTCAACGGTGCTTGTGAGGGCCATCAAACGCCCCCCCCCCCCACCTCAGCTCATCCCCCCTTCTTCTGCACTTTGCCAGATAACTTGATATGATGAAGCCTCTAGCAACATTAGTCCGGTGATGATGTAGTGGAAATATCTGGAGCATTAAGAAGGCACAGTTGCTTTTGCTATCAGCTGATGCTGTATGTTTGATATCTTGGATTTACCTAGGTAAGGATTGCCAGTGTTAGCAAGGTGCTTAATCTAACGGACGAGATGAAATAGCCCTGATTCGACTCAGAATATGCCACACTAGACTAACGAACGAATATCTCACGAGTGAACATTATAAACCATCTGTGTGACTTATGCAATACAGATAAACACCGAATTCGGGTCTTTTTTACTTCGTTAACGCAAATTCATTTTTCAATAAAAACATATGTTCTCAATTATAATATGTTTAACAGTTAAAGTATTAGGTTATTTGTGTATAAGCAAAAATTTTCTCTTTCTTTTCATTGTTTTGAAATAAATACACTTTTCGGATCTTTTTTACTTTACCCACGCCAGTTACTTTTTAGAATAACGTCATAATATTTTGTTAGAATATTGTAACAGGTGTTGCTAGGCTACATAAAGTTTATACATGAAAGAGGTTAGAGATTATAAGACACGTTGAAGTTGTGTTTGTTGTGCTGTGTTGAAGTTGTGTTTGTTGTGCTGTGTTGAAGTTGTGTTTGTTGAGCTGTGTTGAAGTTGTGTTTGTTGTGCTGTTTTGAAGTTGTCAAATAATGAATTTGATTAAACTGAGTCGTGTGTTGAAATCGGAAGAAGTAGCGTATAGAGCATTACAAAAGTATGGAGTTCTGCCTAATTATTAGTTTAAACATCTGTTCTTCATAACTAAATATTAACTTAATGATACGATAAATAACTGGCGTGGGTAAAGTAAAAAATACCCCACTTTTCTTTAAGTGTATAACTATAACAGTAATAAAAAGAACATTTGGAGGCCCGGTGGTCGTGAGTGTTAAGGCTTGAGCACTTAACACTTGACTCCGTGCCAAGGGTCGTGGGTTCGATTCGCACTAGGGGTGGTGGCTTTTCTTTAGAAAAAAGAAAAGCCATCAGCCCTATCCTGGCTTGAAAAGGGTGGTAACCTATAGATAACCCGTCCTAAAAGTCTTAGTTAATAATAATGGACGTTAACATTTCAATAAATAAGAACTTGTAATCACTAGGTGACAATAATGCGATTTAAAATAATTTTTATTTGTGATAAGGAAGTAAAAAAGACCCCGGAATTCCGAAGATGATATCACCTAAATACAAGAAAGGACATGTAGGAATTGTTGAGAGACAGCAGCCAGAACATAAACACAATATTCTCCTACTTACACTACAATAAACTATACAATATCATTTGATGATATCTCCTGAATAACCATTGGCTTTCATTGAGAAGAGATCGTAAGTCTTTGAGCTTGAGAAGTTATGTATTTCTGCTAAGGTTAGGGATGGTTAGTGTTTGAGCTTGAGAAGTTATGTATTTCTGCTAAGGTTAGGGATGGTTAGTCTTTGAGCTTGAGAAGTTATGTATTTCTGCTAAGGTTAGGGATGGTTAGTGTTTGAGCTTGAGAAGTTATGATTTCTGCTAAGGTTAGGGATGGTTAGTGTTTGAGCTTGAGAAGTTATGTATTTCTGCTAAGGTTAGGGATGGTTAGTGTTTGAGCTTGAGAAGTTATGTATTTCTGCTAAGGTTGGGGATGGTTAGTGTTTGAGCTTGAGAAGTTATGTATTTCTGCTAAGGTTGGGGATGGTTAGTGTTTGAGCTTGAGAAGTTATGTATTTCTGCTAAGGTTAGGGATGGTTAGTGTTTGAGCTTGAGAAGTTATGTATTTCTGCTAAGGTTAGGGATGGTCAGTCTTTGAGCTTGAGAAGTTATGTATTTCTGCTAAGGTTAGGGATGGTTAGTCTTTGAGCTTGAGAAGTTATGTATTTCTGCTAAGGTTAGGGATGGTTAGTCTTTGAGCTTGAGAAGTTATGTATTTCTGCTAAGGTTAGGGATGCTTAGTGTTTGAGCTTGAGAAGTTATGTATTTCTGCAAAGGTTAGGTATGGTTAGCCTTTGAGCTTGAGAAGTTATGTATTTCTGCTAAGGTTAGGGATGGTTAGTCTTTGAGCTTGAGAAGTTATGTATTTCTGCTAAGGTTAGGGATGGTTAGTCTTTGAGCTTGAGAAGTTATGTATTTCTGCTAAGGTTAGGGAATGTTAGTCTTTGAGCTTGAGAAGTTATGTATTTCTGCTAAGGTTAGGGATGGTTAGTCTTTGAGCTTGAGAAGTTATGTATTTCTGCTAAGGTTTGGGCTATGTATTTCTGCTAAGGTTTGGGCTATGTATTTCTGCTAAGGTTTCGGCTATGTATTTCTGCTAAGGTTTCGGCTATGTATTTCTGCTAAGGTTTCGGCTATGTATTTCTGCTAAGGTTTCGGCTATGTATTTCTGCTAAGGTTTCGGCTATGTATTTCTGCTAAGGTTTCGGCTATGTATTTCTGCTAAGGTTTCGGCTATGTATTTCTGCTAAGGCTTCGGCTATGTATTTCTGCTAAGGTTTCGGCTATGTATTTCTGCTAAGGTTTCGGCTATGTATTTCTGCTAAGGTTTCGGCTATGTATTTCTGCTAAGGTTTCGGCTATGTATTTCTGCTAAGGTTTCGGCTATGTATTTCTGCTACGGTTTCGGCTAGGTATTTCTGCTAAGGTTTCGGCTATGTATTTCTTCTAAGGTTTCGGCTATGTATTTCTGCTAAGGTTTCGGCTATGTAGAGCCTTCTTCAGGGCTATGGAGGAGAGGGAGAACTGTTCTGTATCTTGTGGGTGCATCTCTGTAAACCTTTCTTCTCTACCTTTCTGTGTAGCATCCTTTTACCAGTAGCATTGAAGCAATCTACAGACATTTTCCAAACTCTATTTATTTGGATTAAGGAATGAAATAACTTTCGATTAAGGTCCTGATTCAATAAATTATCCAATAATAATACTTAACCACACCGAAATAAAAAAAAAAAAAAAAAAAAAAAAAAAAAAAAAAAAAAAAAAAAAACGATGATTACAATTTTACCGACAAGAAAGAATGAGTAAACAGGCCATGAAGGCCCTGAGGGGCAGATACTATAGAGGTATCTGATTCATGACCATACTGCCGTATCTCTATAGTGTGCCCACTATAGAGATAGTGTGCTCCGGCCGCCTGTTTTTCCCCGTGGCTGCTCCAACTGTCATTAGCACCCAAGGTACCCATTATTAAATTAATTAAAGGCTGGGTTGGCCTAGGGACGGTCAGGGAGGCCGAATTCAACCCATGAACGAAGACACTAGAAGAAAAATCTTTAGTGCTTGCTCGGGATATGAACTCAGTACCTCCAACTTATTAGTCCAGTGCTCTACCACTGAGCTAACCTCGCCCCCATTAGGACTTCAAATATTATACAAATAAGCAGAAAAATAGGAAGGGCTCTAGTGAGAATAGGTAAGCAGATTGTGAAAAGTTGAGAACAAGCAAATTTATTAGAATATTTACACTGGATGTGGGGGTGGAAAAGCCAGAAGTGGTTCAGAATTGTTAGTCTGTTGATTACATTTTGATGATTTGATAAAGAAAGACATGGGGCGTGCTGTATAAATACTGTATGATGTTTGTGGATATGGTGCTTGTTGATATGATGCTTGTTGATATGATGCTTGAGGTAGATTCGAGTATTCAAATTATATTGTGATTATTGTTGAAGTATATATAGCTTGCTGGCTTCAATGAGACTTACATTTTTTTTTTTTTTTTAATATTTATTTATGAGCATCCATGCGCATCTAAGGCGTTTCGCTCCAAACAGTTATTGCATATATACATCTAAAAACAAATGGTATACATCTAAATATATATATATATATATATATATATATATATATATATATCATTATACATCTATAAACAAATGGTATATAGAAATGATAATATATTTACATCTAAAAACGAATAGTATATACAAATGACAATATATATACATCTAAAGACAAATGGTATACATATATACATTTAAAAACAAACAATATATATATATATATATATATATATATATATATATGTATATATATATATATATATATATATATATATATAAACAAATGGTATTATTTATATACATCTGGTTGATCAATCCGATTACATAATTAGACATATTTACTAATTCATTAATTACATGTTATCGTTCTTTACACTTTACCAAGTGGCGTAATACCTTCCTTATGTTTTTTATTGCAATTGTTTGAATATAATATTATATTATATAATATAAGGGGGGGGGGGGTTAAAAGAGTTAAATTTTTCCATACATATTAATATTTTTGAGGTGTGTAAGGATTGTTGGTATGTGTGGACTGCTGTCAGTAAGTAATTCGGTCATGTCAAACGGTAAGTCTAGATTTTAACGTTGTCGGCATTCTGTTAGTATATGTTGTACGGTTAGTTCGCTCTTACATTCGCTCTTATATATTACATGTAGGCTTTTCTTTTTTATTCATTAAGTACTCGTGTGTTATTCGTGTATGTCCAATTCTGAGCCTAGCTAGTACTACTTCTTCTCTTCTGTTTTGTCTGTGACTGGAAGGCCATTCCGCGATGTTCCGTTTTATTTGTTGCAGTTTGTTGTTGGTAGATAAGTCCAGTCATTTTGCCATTTGTTTGTGATAATAGAATCTACCCTGATAGGAACAGCGCATTGCTAAGTAGGGCAAGGAGAGCTCAACAGGTATCTTCAGAACAGTAGGGGATGGAAGCTCTGTTCTTTGACTATTCGGCTGTATTCAGGTGGAAATCCTCAGAGTATGGAATTGTAAAGGATGCTTAAGGGGGCATGTTTTGCTGTGAAGTACACCACTTGACTCAATGGGTTCCAATCTCAGGTGAGTCAATATGGTATCTTGACGTGTCCTTGTTAGGTAGGAATTGTGACTCCCCCCCCCCCCCCCCAACGGGCGCCTACAAAGGGGAAATTATCACAGAACTGACCACGCTATCTCCGTGGTGTGTCTTAAGATAAAGAATCAGTTAATTATAGCCTTTGGGCCTTTTGGACTTCTTTCTTTGATTGGATATATTGTGAAGAAAAGGAATTTATCCCCTATGGGGGTTCGGATATTATTTTCCCCACAGTCAGAAAAAATCACGCTTTTAGAAGATTTCTTTGAAATTCACGGCCACATGCAGAATAAATTGTCTACGAAATTTTATGAACTTACTAACCGCTCGTCCAATACATCCAAAAACATGAGATTTACAAAAAGGACTATTTCTCAGCCATGAAATTAGGCCAAAAACATCAAGGCAACCTCATAGGAAATAATCTAATATATGTTCAAAATACTGTCCTTGCCTGGAAATCATCCTCAAGACAATCATGAAAGGAAGAGGTAATTATTACTCGACTTTGGATTGGTCAATAAAGGATAACTCCATAGGATTACTCATATCTGATTTTATACGAGGAAACTCCATAATACTCCAAATGTAACACTATCATAACAATTGCACACATTCTCATGAAATGTCCTGTCTACAAACATTCGCTACATGAGTATAATACAGAACTTGATACAGCTAAAGCTCTGGAAGATGACCAGTACAAGATAGATCTAATCTTACTCTAACTTAATAAGGTAAACATATGCCAAGATTTCTTTTTTTTTTATTTAGTATTTATTTATTTGAAATCTGTACAGGTTAACAGTACAATGATGATATGATGTAGATATTATGTACAAGGGGGGGGGCGAGGTTAGCTCAGTGGTAGAACACTCGACTAATGAACTGGAGGACCAGGTTCAAAACGCGAGCGCGCACTAAAGATTTTTTCTTCTAGTGCTGTCGTTCTAGGGTTGGATTTGGGGTCCCAGATCGTCCCTAGGCTTACCCAGCCTTTAATTCATTTAATTAATAATGGGTACCTTGGATGCTAACGACTCTAGCAGTCGAAGCAGCCAAGGGGAAAATCAGGCGGCCGGAGCATAGTGTTGACCACACTATCTCCCTAGTGTGCCCAAGAGAATCAGATACCTCTACAGCATCTGCCCCTCTGGGCCCTTGTGGCCTGTTACGGGACCGATTTTTTTTTTTTATTATGTACAAGTTGACAAAACTGGCAAAAGTAAAATAAAATGAAAAAAATACAAAATTTGGAAGAAGCCAACCATTGTTGGCACTTCCAGAGGTGGAATATTTTATTGATAATGAAAAGATCAGACAAGTAAATTGTCTTGGGCCACTGTCTCTTAAGCCGCCTGGGAGGATTGTCTGGATGGGATTGTTAAGATAAGGCTAGACCTTCAGGATTAGGATGGTGAGACAATATGGAGTGCAATACTTGGAAACGGGTTTTAGCGAGGTCAAGGACAAATTGGATGTTAAGGACATTGTGTAGGATTTTCTTGGATACATAGAAAGGGGCATTTACAATTTTACGGAGGACTTTTGACTGAAATGCCTGTATTCTGTTGATGTTGGTTGTTTTTATGCGAAGAGACGATTACAGTGTAACTGTGGGGGAAAAATTAAATAAATAATCATATATGTATATATTATATAGGTATAAATAATTAAAAGAGGGGAAATAACATAACAAAATGATTCATGTAATAATATTTCTAATGTATAATTTCTTACAAGAGCACAAAATATCCAACGGCCATAGGTACATTGAATGTCGTCAGGATTGGATGGGTGACCGCCACGGGAAACCACGCGCTTTAGGGATTATTAAAAACCGTTGGAACCCTATAGATAAACTTGTACTAATAGCCCAATGGTTTATAACATTGAAGGTATTTGGAACGCGTAGGGAATACAAACATTGTCTACAGTTCCAAGCTTATCAGGGGTTTGAAGAAAGAACAAAACTGCAGAATTAAAGAAAATCATGGTGATTATTGCACGATTGTATTGCAACTACAGTTCGATTGTATTGCAACTACAGTTCGATTGTATTGCAACTACAGTTCGATTGTATTGCAACTACAGTTCGATTGTATTGCAACTACAGTTCGATTGTATTGCAACTACAGTTCGATTGTATTGCAACTACAGTTCGATTGTATTCCAACTACAGTTCGATTGTATTGCAACTACAGTTCGATTGTATTGCAACTACAGTTCGATTGTATTGCAACTACAGTTCGATTGTATTGCAACTACAGTTCGATTGTATTGCAACTACAGTTCGATTGTATTGCAACTACAGTTCGATTGTATTGCAACTACAGTTCGATTGTATTCCAACTACAGTTCGATTGTATTGCAACTACAGTTCGATTGTATTGCAACTACAGTTCGATTGTAAATTGCCACAAAAATGGAAGCATATATGTTTTTTACGCAGAAATTGATATATATCCAAATAATCTGAAATGATTCGTTCTTTTATTTAGATAACATATCCATTGAATAAAACTAAATTTTTGGGCAAAAATGTGTTTATTTTTTTTTTTTATATATATTTCTTTATTGATTATTACATTCTGTATATAAATACATCTAGTAATATGATGAATGATACAATATGGAGGTTCTGTGCTCAAGGCCTTCCAACTTCATCCTCGATTAACGCCAGAAAGACGCTCAGATGACGTTGAAAGGTGCCTACACAAGCTCCCTTCTGCTCCGACCAGTGGCTGGAGTCGAAGAGAGATCGGTGAGCCACAGAAAATTGTCACACTTGAACAAAGAGAAAGCCATTGCTAACACTTCACTTGATCACTGCAGCAGATCTCTAGGCCAATGTCTTTTGAGTCGCCTTGGTGGAGAGAGTGGGTGGGTGGCACTTGATAGAGAGAGGACTTCAGGATTTTGATGAGCGGAAAGTTTAGGATGGAAACGTTGGAATCTGTATAATACAACATCATTAACGAGTGGGATATTGAGGTCTTTATGGAGGTTGAAGTTGGAAACGTAAAAAGGAGCATCGACTATTGTTCTTAGGACCTTGGATTGGAATGTTTGAATGCGTCTGATGTTCGATGTTTTCGCAGTTCCCCATAGTTCTGAACCGTATGTCCAAATGGGCTGCAGTAGTGATTTGTAAATGATCATTAAGTGTTTATTAACGCCAACGTCTCGGCTTACTATAAAAACCTTCTTCAGGGCTATGGAGAAGAGGGAGAACTGTCCAGTTTCGGCTTGCTATAAAAAACTTCTTCAGGGCTATGGAGAAGAGGGAGAACTGTCCAGTTTCGGCTTGCTATAAAAACCTTCTTCAGGGCTATGGAGAAAAGGGAGAACTGTCCAGTTTCGGCTTACTATAAAAACCTTCTTCAGGGCTATGGAGAAGAGGGAGAACTGTCCAGTTTTGTAAAGGGTGCATTTCTCAGACTACAGAAATTTTAACTATAAAATGTAGTTTTTATTCAATCAAAAGACGGAACTCCGATGATCAAAAACTTCTATATCTCAACGGTCGACAATATCTTTTCAAATAAATGTTAACAAAATGACAGAATTAATTGTTTTAAAGTGCATTACCACCGTATCTATAAGCTGACAACCTTCGGAGAAATCTTTCAGTGTGTTCACAACTGAATACACTACTCAACCTCCAGCAAGCAGTTGAAGCCGCGTCTCCTTGGGTTGGATTCCGACACACTATCCACCCTCCAAAGAAGAGACCTTACCTGTTTATATTCCTTATCGTAAAGTCTTTCATCAACGTTATCTTGGAATTATAAACCCTGAAAATCAATCATATCTTCACTGAATGCCGTGTCTACGAGAATGAAAGGTCTCTATTTGACCTCACCGGTAATTTCCATCAAACATATCTTCACTGAATGCCGTGTCTACGAGAATGAAAGGTCTCTATTTGAGCTCACTGGTAATTTCCATCAAACATATCTTCACTGAATGCCGTGTCTACGAGAATGAAAGGTCTCTATTTGACCTCACCGGTAATTTCCATCAAACATATCTTCACTGAATGCCGTGTCTACGAGAATGAAAGGTCTCTATTTGACCTCACCGGTAATTTCCATCAAACATATCTTCACTGAATGCCGTGTCTACGAGAATGAAAGGTCTCTATTTGACCTCACTGGTAATTTCCATCAAACATATCTTCACTGAATGCCGTGTCTACGAGAATGAAAGGTCTCTATTTGACCTCACCGGTAATTTCCATCAAACTTATCTTCACTGAATGCCGTGTCTTCGAGAATGAAAGGTCTCTATTTGAGCTCACTGGTAATTTCCATCAAACATATCTTCACTGAATGCCGTGTCTACGAGAATGAAAGGTCTCTATTTGACCTCACCGGTAATTTCCATCAAACATATCTTCACTGAATGCCGTGTCTACGAGAATGAAAGGTCTCTATTTGACCTCACTGGTAATTTCCATCAAACATATCTTCACTGAATGCCGTGTCTACGAGAATGAAAGGTCTCTATTTGACCTCACCGGTAATTTCCATCAAACATATCTTCACTGAATGCCGTGTCTACGAGAATGAAAGGTATCTATTTGACCTCACTGGTAATTTCCATCAAACATATCTGCACGGAATGCCGTGTCTACGAGAATGAAAGGTCTCTATTTGACCTCACTGGTAATTTCCATCAAACATATCTTCACTGAATGCCGTGTCTACGAGAATGAAAGGTATCTATTTGACCTCACTGGTATCTATTTGACAGCCCGACAAGGATCACAAATTTATTTAATTATTTAGAATACACACAACTCCTAAATAAACTTTGATTGTTGTAGAACATAGCCCAACAAGAGGTGTAAGTAAACCAAAACCTGGCTATGTCCTACAAACATAAATCATTGCTCAAGGTAGTTAAATTAACTACCAACTAATAAATAAATTAAGTAACTAAAATTAAATATAAATAGTTAATTTATAAATTAAAATTTATTTTATTTATAAATTAACTTTAAAAATTCCAATATTCAATAATAAAAAATTTTGAAGACAATAATTTATCACATAAAGGCTTAATAACAGTTATTAAAAGCATACAATTATAGAAGTCCGTCACGCAGGAGCTGCATAACTAAGTACTTTCCTCAGAATTGGGTAGGGTCGAGTGCATTCCTAAATAATTAGCTTAAAATAACCTATATAGATAAATAAAATAAAAACTTAAATAGTTCTGCGCATTTGAATTTATTATGAGCACCTGTTTCAATTATTACTTTTATAATTAATTTCCTTCCAGAGTTTGATGGGGGAATACTATACACCAATTTTCGTGGCGAAAAAACAAAAACTCTGGCCTGTATCGTGTTAACGGACACATATATAACTATATATATATATATATATATATATATATATATATATATATATATATATATATAACAATTTTAACTGGGGTCATTTTTTGTGTCTACAAGGTAGGATCGATAAAGATTCGAAGACATTGTTCAGAAATTCCGTCATGAGTGCAACCTCAATAGCTACTCTCCTTCGGAGGAAAGTGCTAAAATGAAATTTCCATCTTTATCAAACATCTGTGGCGTTAATAACCAAAAATTTTGGTACGCTATAAGAAAAAAAAAAAAAAACCCTGAAAATAAAGCGATAATACCTACCCCACCTAATGAAGAATATCCATCAGACATAAGGTTCTATCTCTTCCTCCTTCTGCTTCTATTTCTAAGCTAATTACAGGGAACTTCCACCCTCTTTAAGGAGGTTTAAATCGCCAAGGAGGAAATGGAGTCCTGGAGGAGTTCCAATTCTTGAAGAAGTTTATCCGGAAGATTAAAGTTTAGCTAAACAAGATCTAATCGGAGAGGAGAATCGAGTTAAACAATTCCAGTTAGCTATTTAGCTTTAATAAACAAAGGATTGATTCCTCTTTCTCTGAATCCCTGGTAACAAACCTTCTTCTCTCTATTATTCTTACCAGATAAGGTTATGCGATGTCATTTGCTCTTAGCATTTTATCATGCTGTAGAGAATTACCTCCTTGTCTTATAGAAGGTTATGTTAGCGTGTTTCACGATCTCCCTGTGTTTCCTGTAACTGGACGAATGAAACAGGTAAAAGTTCCTTCTCCTCTTTACCTCGTGAATATGTTAACTGTTTATCTATACATAAAAAGTCCGACTCGCAGGAACTGCAGCATCTTAGCGCGGTTCCGTTCATGTCCCTAGTGCCATTTGATAAGCTTAGAAAATAAATAAACTTTTTTTTTTTATATATCTCGTGAAAATTGTCAAAATCCTCTCGAACATCTCGAATAAAAGTGATATTAAGCCGTCAGGGACACCGACAGTAGCTAACTTATACACAGAAGCGGAAATTACAGAATCTGGCTCTCATTCTAAAGCAAAGCTCTATAAATCAATACAAAATATGCCTAATAAAGCCTTTCTAGAGGATACAGAAGCATGGGCGTATATGAGGGGGGGGGGCTGAGGGGGCTGCAGCCCCTCGCGAAATTTTGAATTGATGATAAAAACTTCTCGTAAAACCCTTAAAAATAAATTAAATATGATCATTTAGTTCATAAAACATATTTTATTTTACGTGTAATAGCGTTTTAGTTGCCTAAAACTATTCCAAGCTCTAAATATTTAGTATTCCATACCCTGGAAATGGTCTCAGCCCCCCCCTAAATTGTTTTTATATACGCCCATGTACAGAAGGATCAAGAAGAAGTACACAAGATTAAGTAGAATACCCAGCCTAATATAGCCTATATAGAATAATATGCCGAATAAAACCTATCTAGTAAATACACAAGGACAAATAAAAGTCTTGACGAATAACAAGTCAAGAATAAAAACTTTATTTAACAAAATAAAACAAAGTTTAGTTGCCCAACTACAATAGAATAATATACCTAATTAAGTCTATGGAGTAGACACAAATGGACCAAAAACAAGTCTTGTGGAATATTGTTTTTTTTTTTCTAATTAAATACTTTTTATCAATATTTAGTATATAACCTTTGTTGAAAACTATTGATTGCTAATTGATGAATCGGTTTACAACTAAGTAGTCTTTATGAATATTTAGTATATAACCTTATGTTTGGATCTGAGTTTTTGGGGTGCTCTCCGCCTAGGCTTTGTATTTGTCTCGGCAGATACCTGGGGTATATTTACAGCTCTTGAGGATTAACTCTTAGCAGGTAAATTTCCTGCGGCCCCAATGTGTTCTACGGGCATTGAACTGCCATATTCGCTCATAGTATCTGACCGTTGTGAAGTTTATTTTTTGGATTTAGGACTTAATATACATATGTAGACTAAATCATAGCAAGAAGTAATCCTCCGTCGTCGGTTCTTAACTATGTAGACTCGCTAATGTTATCCAATCTTAGATACATCGTATTTAAAATCCACAGCAAAAACACAACATTTCATCAGAATCCCCTGCTGAATAAAACTTATATAGAATAATATGCAAAATAAAGCCTATCTAGTGGATAAAAATAGAGGGAAAAAGCCGTTCGTGGTGGTAGAAAATCTTAAAAGTATTTCGCTCAGAAATCTCCGAAATATGGTCACTAATTTTACATATCCTGTTTTATAGCCAAATAGATTAATATTCTATAATCAATAAGAAAAACCTACTAACAATAAAAAACTATGGGTAACAGATGAAAATAGGGAATACCAAGAATAATTCTAAAGAATGAAATCAACACCAGTACTGTAATCTAGATATTCATACGGCATCTTCGAATTCTAACAAACAAAATATTGATTCTAATTATACGTATCCTGTTTTATTGACAAATACATTAGACTACTATAAGCAATTAAAAACACTAGGGAATATGCCAAAGAACTCGGAGTAGGAGCCTCGACAGTTTCAAGACATTTGAAGGAAATCGACAAATCCAAAACTGACATTTCATACGGTACAGCCTGATATATTTTTAACAATGAATTGTTTTTCTTATTTTAATTAATCTGTTTTATTGTCAAATACATTATCCACCTTTAAGCAATTAAAAAGTAACAAGGAATAAAAACAAACAAAAAGAAACGTTCGAATTAACGAAATCAATTACTTCAAAGTTTAAGCACTTATTTCTCCGATTGACATAGCCTAATCAAAAATTGTTTCAGAATCTTTTTTGTAGAACATTTAGTAAGCTTTCGCATGGTAACCCTCCGTTTACCAATATTCCTAACCGTCTTCGAGATATTAGGGAATGTATACGAAGTTCCCAAAACATTTCATGTCTGTTAATAAAATATTTTATTCTAATCCTTCCTTAGCTCCAAACGCAACCAAAATTTTAACATATTAGTGTTGATGAAATTCAAACATGCAGAAAAAGTTTCAACTGAATCCCATAATTTTAAGTATCAAAATCAAAGACAAAAAGAACAGTTCGAATAAGCGAAATCAATTACTTTAAAGTTTTAAGCACTTATTTCTCCGATTGACATCGCCTAATCAAAACTTTCATTAGAACCTTTTTTGTAGAGCATTTAGTAAGCTTTCTAATGGTACTCTTCCGTTTCCCAAATTCTCAACCTTTTTCGAGATATTAAGGAAAGTATACAAAGTTACCAAAACTTTTCATTATTTCTGACAACAGAAAATTGGTCTCATTTTACCTATCCTGTTTTACACACACATATATTTTCCTTACAAATACAACATCAGAAATTAAAAAAATAAAAAGCAATAAAAAACCAAGGGAAAGAGACAAAAATTACAAAAAGAACGACAAAAACCCGTTCATAAGAACAAAACAGACGTATTTGAAGTTTTAAGCATTTATTTCTCCGATTGACATAACCTAATCAAAATAGTTTTAGAATCATTTTTGTAGAGAATTTAGTAAGCTTTCAAATAGTTTTAAGCATTTATTTCTCCGATTGACATAACCTAATCAAAAATAGTTTTAGAATCATTTTTGTAGAGAATTTAGTAAGCTTTCAAATAGTTTTAAGCATTTATTTCTCCGATTGACATAACCTAATCAAAAATAGTTTTAGAATCATTTTTGTAGAGAATTTATTAAGCTTTCAAATAGTTTTTATCCACTTACCACGATTTCCCAACCGTGTTCGAGATATTAATGAAAGTATACGAAGTTTCCAAAACTTTTCATATCTGTTCATAAAATATTTTATTCTAACCCTTCCTTAACTCCAAACGTAACATAACTTTCAACATATTAGTTTTAATGAATGTAGAACATGCAGATAATGTTTCAACTGAATCCCGTTATTCTAAGTACCCAAACCAAAAACGGTATTCAAAAACTATTTTTCCAATTTTCTCGACAACGGTTAAAGCTATCGCCTTGAAAATGGTTTCATTCGTTTTTCTAGCCCAAGAAGCCTATAAAACGAGTACTTACAAGCTTATGAACTCAAAAATGTAAGCGTTACGATTTTTTCTGCGCGAATTTCGCCCCAAACGCCATCTTCCAGTGGGCGGATTTTGCTGGTTAACGAACTTGACCTTTCAAATTGGACGACAGATTTTTGTACCAAATTTCATCAAAATCGGACCATTCGTCTTCTATTTAGAGAGCGAACAGACAAATATATATATATATATATATATATATAAATAAATATATACATATATATATATATATATATACAAATTTGAACCACCGTTATTTTCGGTTTCTAGGGGTTCTGAAACGCAAAATTTTCTAGTCGGCACTTCCGGATTGTTTCATTGTATCAACCTTATAAGCGGGGTTCCTCCCTATGGGGGAGGGAGGAACCGCGCTAAAATGATTATTGTTTTATTTTAGGAGCTTCGCAACTAGGCGATTTTATCCTTTAATTTCATTATTAAATAAAGTTATTAAGTAAATAAAAAATAATAAAAAAATTAATACATTAAATTAATTACCATATTAAACCAAAAAGAACAAATTATTGATAACAAATCGTACAGCTGTCCGCAGTATAGTCGAAGAGCTGGTAACGCACTTTTCTTGAAGTGTTTTATTCACCCTGAAATTTTGCTATAATATACCTCTTGGGTAGATAAGAAGGTATATATGTGTTTCCTGGACATACCTTGGAACACCAGGTACTGGCATAGGGGAAAGGTGCAAAACAATATTGCCCAAAAATAGTGTTTTATTCAGAAGACAACTATCATTGGTGTAAAATAATTGCGAATTAAGGCAATTTTACAATGAATAACGAAAAAGGCAGACACTTTGAAGGGGGTTAAAATGAAAATAAAAAAAACCTAAGTACCTAGTTTTTATTATTAATAATAAATGAAGTGCTTTATTCACGCTGCGATTTAAACAGCGTCTTCAATAAACATATTTGAAAATAATTACAAAAGGGCAGACACTTTTGTGGGGTTTAATTATCAGCAAACATAAAAGTTTATGCTGCCTACGATAGACTGCAATACACTTCGTTAGGGTGGGTTTACACTTGCAGGAAATTTGTATCGGACAGAAATTGCGACTAGTGTAAACCATGAGCAATTTATGTCTGAGATATATATTTCTATCACGAACTATAAGTGTCGACACTTCTATACCACCAGGTCAAAACACAGATTTTTACGAGAAGAATTTAATTTCAGAGATAAATATCTTGGCTACTAGCTGTATTGTCGACACTTCTATACCAACAGATGTAAACACTGATTATTTGTGCTTTTGGTGAATTTATCGCAAATTAGAACAAATCCAGAACTTTCCTATACATATCCATGACATAAATGTCTAGCTATTTCTGTCAGTATGTAAACCTTCAAGAGAATATCTATCCGACACCTGACATATATTTCCTGCGAGAAGTCTCAGATGTAAACGCACCCTAAGAATGAGTGAGAGGACCGATCATCTGGGCAGTTGTGGTTGTTCTCTGCGCTCTCATTGGTTCTTGCTCACATGATCTTGTACAGCTGACCGGTTAAAATAGCAGTGTGAATAAGACACTCATTTAATATTCGAAATAAAACAACTTAGATTTTTTTTACATGCTATCCCCCTTAAAAATGTCTGCCTCATTTATTATTCAGTTTAAAATTGCCTTGATTTTACATTAATGATAGTTGGCTTCTGAATAAAACACTATTTTTGTGTAATACTGATTTGCCCCTTTACCCTGTGCGCAGTACCTGGTGTTCCACGGTAAGCCTAGCCAACACATACTTACCTTCTTATCGATCCAAGAGGTATATTATAGCAGTACCTGGTGTTCCACGGTAAGCCTAGCCAACACATACTTACCTTCTTATCTATCCAAGAGGCATATTATAGCAGTACCTGGTGTTCCACGGTAAGCCTAGCCAACACATACTTACCTTCTTATCTATCCAAGAGGTATATTATAGCGAAATTTCAGGCTTCATAAAACACTTCATGAAACGTGCGGATACCAGCTCTTGGACTACCAGATCTTTCCGAGTGAATAGCGGAAAGCGGAGTGACTAATTCCTGTTCCTGTATGCTTTCTCTTCATAAAGGCGTCTTATGGCACAATTTCTTCCGCATTCCATTGGAGTAGGTGGAGTAGGTTTAAATACTTCACAAAATATTAACTAATAACTATTACAAGTTTCCCAAACGACACTAGGAATAGGAGAATTATGGACTCGCACTAAGATGAAGCAGTTCCTGCAAGTCGGAGTTTCCTTGTATAGATTTGAATTCCCACAGGCTTATCATGACAGAGAGAGAGGTCTGTGTCTCTGCTAATGATACAGCAATGGAAGCTCTCTATCAACCTCAAAGGATCTTTAACCCTTTCTCTACCGTCTTCATTATACCAGTAAAGATTCAACTATCTCTCTCTCTCTCTCTCTCTCTCTCTATATATATATATATATATATATATATATATATATATATATGTTTATATATGCTATTTTTCAAGCTACTTCGCTGGGAATTAAATGTGTTGTTCATTCGGCATCTGTCTCCAGCGGTCTTGCTCCTCCTGTCATCGCAATATTTCGCCGGATTCCTCTCCGGCTTCTTCAGGCAATCATTCATCCTTGCTGGTTGGTAAGGGAATGAGCTCGTCAGCGGTTTGGGCCCTTCTTATCCCTCTTCGTCGGAGACTATGCGAGCCAATGAACTGGGGAGTCTCTGGGCCAATCGGGTTCCGTCTGTCTATGTTAACTTCCTCGGTCGTCCGTTCGGGGCGCTGGTGGTCCTGTATGAGTGGATTGTCTCCAGTCTTCTTCAGGATGGCCCGCCAGGTGTTGGAGAGGATGAGTCCTTCTTCTCTATTGAAGTTGGCTGGATTTTTGTGGATCTCAATCGCCTCTCTGATGAGTCTCCTGTTCAGCGTGTCTTCCTTAGCCAGGGTCTTGGCTTGATCAAACAGGACTTGTCTGGGGCACTCTTCTCCATGTGTCCCAGCCTGTAGTCTGCAGCGTGTTGCGCGATTCGAGTGGCTACCTTCTTCCCTGTCTGTCCTATATACACTTTCCCGCAGTCACATGGTAGAAGATATACACCCTGGTCTTGCAACCGCTGCTTGTCCTTGCTTGTGCTCAGCCAATCCCCGATTTTGTTCAGCGGCTTGTAGACGACCTCCATATCCTGTTTCCTAAATAGTCTGCCTAGCTTCTCGCTGACTCCGCTGACATACGGTAGGGTAATTCTGCTTCTAGTTTGTGTTTCCCTCCGGTTATTCTCATCACGGTGGCGATTTTCCACCATCCTTATCGTTCGGGCCAACTTCTTTCTGTCATATCTATTCCCGGCTAAGTCGTCCGTCAGTTGACTAAGTTCTGATCTTAGGAGTGATTCGTTACTGCACAGAGTTATAGCTCTGTGTGCCAGTGTCTTAACCACTCCCATTTTTTGTGCTGTGTGGTGGTGAGAATCGGCGTGGAGGTATCTTCCTGTGGCCGTGGGTTTTCTGTATACAGTGTGCTCCAGTTCACCGTTGGTTCCTTTCATGATCAGGAGGTCCAGGAAAGGCAATCTGCCATCCTTCTCTTCTTCGATGGTAAATCTGATGGCTGGGTACAAATTGTTCATGAGATGGAGGAATTTGTTGAGTTCCTCTGCACCATGTTGCCAGATTGCGAAGACATCGTCCACGTATCGTAGCCAAAGCTTCGGTTTGTGTTCGCTGCCCTCGATCAGTCGCCTTTCGAAGTCCTCCATGAAAATGTCAGCCACAACTGGTGATAGGGGACTACCCATGGCCACTCCATCCTTCTGCTTATAGATGATTCCCTTGTACTGGAAGTAGCAGGAAGTTAGAACTAGTTCAGCTAGTTCCATCATCCCTCCCTCCAAGAATTTATTGTCTTTGATGATCTGGGTAGCATCTTTAGCTGGAAGGTTGGTGAAGAGGGACTCCACATCAAAGCTCACCATCAGGTCTCCTTCTTCGAGCTTAGTCTTTTTTAGGATTTCCACCAAGTGAATCGAATTTCGTACTGCCGAAAAGGACTGGCCTGTGTAAGGTTTCAGAGCTTTTGCCAGCACAGAGCCAGTACGGTGCTGAGCAAGGGATTGGCTGAGCACAAGCAAGGACAAGCAGCGGTTGCAAGTCCAGGGTGTATATCTTCTACCATGTGACTGCGGGAAAGTGTATATAGGACAGACAGGGAAGAAGGTAGCCACTCGAATCGCGCAACACGCTGCAGACTACAGGCTGGGACACATGGAGAAGAGTGCCCCAGACAAGTCCTGTTTGATCAAGCCAAGACCCTGGCTAAGGAAGACACGCTGAACAGGAGACTCATCAGAGAGGCGATTGAGATCCACAAAAATCCAGCCAACTTCAATAGAGAAGAAGGACTCATCCTCTCCAACACCTGGCGGGCCATCCTGAAGAAGACTGGAGACAATCCACTCATACAGGACCACCAGCGCCCCGAACGGACGACCGAGGAAGTTAACATAGACAGATGGAACCCGATTGGCCCAGAGACTCCCCAGTTCATTGGCTCGCATAGTCCCCGACCAAGAGGGATAAGAAGGGCCCAAACCGCTGACGAGCTCATTCCCTTACCAACCAGCAAGGATGAATGATTGCCTGAAGAAGCCGGAGAGGAATCCGGCGAATATTGCGATGACAGGAGGAGCAAGACCGCTGGAGACAGATGCCGAATGAACAACACATGTTTATATATATATATATATATATATATATATATATATATATATATATATATATATATACTTATTCTTCCATTGGTGACCTCCAACTTCCAATATTCTTGTTTTTTGTAGCCAATAGGTCATAAAAACACTCCTTTCACTTCCTGTATTTTATTATTTTCACCCTAACCGGTTTCGAGCTGTTCTGCTCCTCCTCAAAGGCTATTTCATTCTATGCTCTTTTCCCATCACGTACAATTATAATAAAGTAATTTTAATATTGCATAGCAATATGCGTCTGAGGGTTATGATCAGTGTTTCATACCATCGAATGAAATACCCTTTGAGGAGGAACAGAATAGCTCAAAACCGGTTAGGGTGAAAATTATAAAATACAGGAAGTGAAAGGAGTGTTTTTATGACCTATTGGCTACAAAAAAACAAGAATATATATATATATATATATATATATATATATATATATATATATATATATCAGGACCTCGGAAGGGCGAATCAGAAAAATCGTATTTTTTTTTTTTTTTTTCCTGATTTAGAAAGATGTAGGTAACACGATGTCTTGTTTCTCTGGTTTGCCTTTAGTTCTCTCGCAGTTTCTAGTTAAAGTGAATAGGACCATCATCTATGAAACATTCAATATCCTATTTCAAGGGCTAATCCCGAGTCAGGAACTCCTCTCATAGGATATTGTTATCCAGAACTCAATCGTAAAAATTATATTTCAAACATTGAATTTCAATTGCATACTTTATCAATCAGGTTTATGAATCAGCGTTCCATTGAGTAAACGTTCGCCCTTGCTGTCCTCAAACACTTCTAGAACTTTAACTTCGATTTCCCAACATCCGGGATTCATGATTCGCCCTTACTGCTTCCAAGGTAACATACCCACGCAATGGTCATGAACATGTAAACATCTAGATGTTACTTTGCCATTCCTACGGCGCACAGTGGTGCCAAACGCAGGATTTTGGGGTGGAAAAAACTACAGGTGCCTGAAACTTTGTAATTTTGACATTATTTCTGAGGAATTGTTTTGTGCTGAGTCGAATAAGACCGCTACTAATTCCATAGAATAATTATTTTGGAAGTAAATGGGGTTTTATATTGATGAAGACTGCTCCTGAAGAGAGGCTCACTAAGCAGCTTGCAGCTAAAGTGGTTGCGAGTAAGGTAGGTTGGTACAATGACGTACGTGACGTGTGTATTAAAGCAGAATACGACCCGCAAACTTTTTTTTCAACCCCACTAGACAACCGTCAAGTGCATAGTAGGTAGTATTGACTCCATAGAAAAATAAAAGCTAAAAGACAGGCTAACGAACGCGCAGTTCCACACAACCTACAAAATTTTGAAATTTGAATGTAAGCAGCTGTCTTATATCAACGACACTAACAGCCTTCAAATGATAAGGACCATCATGCGAGCCAGAACAGAAACCCTAAATCTGAACAACAAGCCTTGGAGTTCTGATCATAGTGCCCTCTGCTCTCTTTGCAATATAAAACAACCAGAAGAAATCATCCATTTCCTAGCTGTATGCCCAATCCTCTCCGAAATAAGAGTAAACATATTCCACAATAATAGATTAACCCACATGCAAGCAATAGACTATTTGAACTTAATAGTAATAAGTTCTAATTAATATATGTTCTTAGTTTATCAAATACTTCCTTAATGATTTCCAGGTGCCTGGTTTTAAAATTTTATTCTTCACCCCCTCCCCCCCCCTGCAGGGCGGCAAGCCCATTCTAAATTAGCCCCCAGAGAAATGTTTGTCTAGAGCCGCCTATGCCTAGAAGTAACGCGCTAAAGGTATTTGTAGTAAGACAAGGTGTTGTGGAGACAAACTGTTGGCTAGTTCTGTAATCCCTCACCAGATGGCAGTCCAATTATTTCCCCATTCCTGTTGGGGCATAGAACTTCTTTAAATAGTTATATTAAAGGATTTAATTAAACCCGCAACGCAGGATCTGCATTACTAGTCCGACATTTTTAATTTGAGATAATATCTAATATTAAAAATGTCTTAATTCTAAACATATTATGTTTAGAATTAAGATGTATCAGAAAAACAAATTTTAGTATTCATGAGCTGTTTCATGATTTCGCTAAATTTTGTGAAAACGTCTGGTAAATCGTGGTGATTAAAAGTCACTATTCGAAGGCTTACTAAATTCTCTAAAAAAACTTATCTTCGTGGACGGCGGAAGGTCAACAAATAAACTCTTCAACACTCAGTATCACCAACTTTATTTCATCCCTACATGTTTCACACCTTTATTGGTGCCTCTTCAGGGGAAAAAAATTACAAAAATAAAACTTACAGCCTACACCTGAGGAGGATAACCTTCCACCAGTACGGCCACGTCTAGAATGATCATGGTCTGAAAGAATTCAATATGGCGAAAAATAAACAGCTGATCGATAATCGATATGTCATACCTTTAAAAATATTTAAAAATGAATTTCCGGAAGAAATATAGTCCTAACAATTATGTTTTTGTGTTGAAGGTGGGAAGATGGTTTTAATTGTTAGGACTATATTTCTTCTGGAAATTCATTTTTAAATATTTTTAAAGGTATGACATATCGATTATCGATCAGCTGTTTATTTTTCGCCACATTGAATTCTTTCAGACCATGATCATTCTAGACGTGGCCGTACTGGTGGAAGGTTATCCTCCTCAGGTGTAGGCTGTAAGTTTTATTTTTGTAATTTTTTTCCCCTGAAGAGGCACCAATAAAGGTGTGAAACATGTAGGGATGAAATAAAGTTGGTGATACTGAGTGTTGAAGATTTTATTTGTTGACCTTCCGCCGTCCACGAAGATAAGAATATTTAGAAAAGGGTCAGTTGAAGAATAACTCTAGAAAAACGGTTCTGAAGACATTTTCAATAAACGATCTCAGTTTGAGAATTAAATGCTTCAACCATGAAACGTGTTGCCTATCTTATTTCCTTTGAACAGCTATCTCTGGATAATTTCCTCGATTTTGTATTGCTTGGCGATTTTACCAGTAGAATTACTTTACCAGTAAAATTACTTTACCAATAGTAAAATAATTTACCAATAATGAAAGATACATAAAATGATTACCGTGTTTGGTAGTTTGTAATAGAGACTTCTGGGCAGAAGCCCAACAGGAAAAGTTACTGTAAGTATTTTGTGCATAATGGCGCCCGAAATTTAAGTTTTATTCAAGGCTCCATAGGTGAAGGTGTTTAAACTTTTGACAAGATATGAAGTACATTTTGGAAATGTGCTAAGATTATTAAACTTCAACGTCCATTTATTATTAACTACGAATTTTAGGACGGGTTATCTATAGGTTACTACCCTTTTCTAGCCAGGATAGGGCTTATGCATTTTCTTGACGAGCTAAGATGAAGCAGTTCCTTCGAGTTGGACTGTAAATTTTAACACCAGCCATTTTCTGTATGTAGTTGTACGTAGTGCAAGAAATATATCCTTCATAAATTCCTTCATGAGTTTAAGCCCTATAGGAAATGTTTAATCGCTTCATAAAATTAGCTTTGCGAGTTTGCTTCCCCTAACCAGTAAACTCTCCACCTACTGCTATAAAACCGAAGCAAGACTTGCTGTAATCCAGGGAGTAGTCTGAAGGATTCTAGTTCATCAAATCTAAATCGTAATTAAGAAATTGCTGAAGTTTAAAGGCCCTAACTTGTATTAGCATAATTAATATGCCGCATTAAAACTTTGTAATTCCTTCAACTAATTGAATCCTGCGGCCACATTCTCCATGTCTACAATCTCTATTTACAATGGAAGGCATATATTTTAATTATGCCATCAACAATAAAACAATTATAGGATAATCTATACATAAAATAAAATTGTAATGGCTCGCTGTCTGTAGATGGAACATCTTAATAGAAAAATGTGTTATAAAAATAAACTAAATCATTTCATTAGTCGGGGGTTTTACTCCGGACCTAAACTACCAATTTCCCACTACCAGCCGTAATTTTATACCTTGTTAAATTTCAAAAGATCTCGGTATTCGTTGTGATCATCTACAGAGATAAATATCTTATAAAAATAATAATATTTATTTGTGATTGAACATTGTTCTTACAAATATGGTCGGGTATTTCTGAGATTGGTGTATTCAGGACATCGTTACAGCAGATGCTCCAAGTCTTCTTGTTACAGTTCACAGTTGGTAGATATTCTCCAGGTAAATGCAAAAGGCATTTATATCGGTGATGCTAGAGGTGGTCAGGAAATAATAAGTTACGGAGTTGTTGGTGTGTTCATCAATAATGGGTTTCAGAGTATTTCTGAGATTGGAGTATTCAGGACATCGCCACAGCAGATGCTCCAAGTAAATGCAAAAGGCATTTATATCGGTGGTGTTAGAGGTGGTCAGGAAATAATAAGTTGCGGAGTTGTTGGTGTGTTCATCAATTATAGGTTTCAGAGTATTTCTGAGGTTGGTGTATTCAGGACATGGCCACAGCAGATGCTCCAAGTCTTCTTGTTACAGTTCACAGTTGGTAGATATTCTCCAGGTAAATGCAAAAGGCATTTATATCGGTGATGCTACAGGTGGTCAGGAAATAACAAGTTGCAGAGTTGTTGGTGTGTTCATCAATAATAGGTTTCAGAGTATTTCTGAGGTTGGAGTATTCAGGACATCGCCACAGCAGATGCTCCAAGTCTTCTTGTTACAGTTCACAGTTGGTAGATATTCTCCAGGTAAATGCAAAAGGCATTTATATCGGTGATGCTACAGGTGGTCAGGAAATAACAAGTTGCAGAGTTGTTGGTGTGTTCATCAATAATAGGTTTCAGAGTATTTCTGAGGTTGGAGTATTCAGGACATCGCCACAGCAGATGCTCCAAGTCTTCTTGTTACAGTTCACAGTTGGTAGATATTCTCCAGGTAAATGCAAAAGGCATTTATATCGGTGATGCTACAGGTGGTCAGGAAATAACAAGTTGCAGAGTTGTTGGTGTGTTCATCAATAATAGGTTTCAGAGTATTTCTGAGGTTGGAGTATTCAGGACATCGCCACAGCAGATGCTCCAAGTCTTCTTGTTACAGTTCACAGTTGGTAGATATTCTCCAGGTAAATGCAAAAGGCATTTATATCGGTGATGCTACAGGTGGTCAGGAAATAACAAGTTGCAGAGTTGTTGGTGTGTTCATCAATAATAGGTTTCAGAGTATTTCTGAGGTTGGAGTATTCAGGACATCGCCACAGCAGATGCTCCAAGTCTTCTTGTTACAATTCACAGTTGGTGCATATTCTCCAGGTAAATGCAAAAGGCATTTATATCGGTGATGTTAGAGGTGGTCAGGAAATAATAAGTTGCGGAGTTGTTGGTGTGTTCATCAATAATAGGTTTCAGAGTATTTCTGAGATTGGAGTATTCAGGACATCGCCACAGCAGATGCTCCAAGTCTTCTTGTTACAATTCACAGTTGGTGCATATGTTATTCAAGTCTATTTTAAATCTTTGACGGTGGATGCTGAGGTAGAGTATATTCTTGTTCGCTAATCTTAGTTGACTGATGCTTCTGTGTCTATTTATGTTCATATTTACTAGAAGGTAGCTGTTGTAGGTATGAATTGCACTATATATGGTACTCTAGGAGGTTGTGTTGATATGGTCTAGGTCATCTTGAATCAGGTTTGCTTTTATTTTTGGGGCTATTTCTTGGAGTAATTTGAAGTTTGGGGTTGGAGCTGCGACTTGGTCTGTTATTTCATACTTTAGTAGGAAATATTTTAACTTCGTTACCCAGTTTTGCGAAGATATATTGTTCGGTTTTGAGTCCAGGAGGAGTAATTTTTGAAAGCATAATTTTGGGTACCTTGTTTCATCCATGCCGATTAGTTTCATCCACCATCCTGCAATTCTCTGAGCCGCCTGTGTTGAAATAGTGTAGTCATTAGTTTCTATACGGATAGAACTGTGAGGTGTAGTTTGGGGTAGATTTAAAATTGATTTGTAATATTTGGAGGCTATAAAAATAAACTAAATATAATGTTGTGTAATATAATGTATCTT
>OX328125.1:7196237-7201237 GCA_946811695.1 Gonocerus acuteangulatus
TGACTGCTGCTTAAGTTTTAGGTATTTTTTTTTATTTCTAACATTTGAGCTGAAAGTTTTTATTTTTTTTATTTTTTTTTTATTAGGTACATTCAGAATCAACTATTAATTAAATAAAAATATCTAATTTTTACGGGACAATGGATTGTACTACCCAATAACTAAAATTTACATTACTGTTTTTCCTAAAACCTGTAACTTCAGCTCTATCTCTCTTAATAAAAATATTAGTAGCTATTCCTGCAAGTTATACTAAAAAATCTCTGTTTATTAAACTACTAAAAACGGTATAACAGTTAGGTAAAAGGTTTATAATTCTTAGAAAAAAGGCGTGTTAACACATAAACGGAAGGTAATTTAAGTTGCACTTAACACAATAAAATTTCCTGACAGCTGAAATGCAATATTGTTCAAAGCGAATTAAGGTGGCGATTGTGATGGTGTATTAGGAATAATAGTGGTCATATAGAACATGAACTTTAATTTAATAATAAAGTATTATTAATAATTTTTTTGGCTTTTTTTAATGATTTCTTAAATCAGCGGCTCACACTGAGTAATATATGGTATTCGTCATAGTGGCTGAGCATTAACAAAATAAATAAGGATTTCTTTAATCTTCTTTATAATGAATTTTTCTTTCGTGTCACTATCTTTTCTCAGTTTTTATAAGTTTTTTCTAAGAATTATAAACATTTTACCTGACTATTATACCTTTATTAGTAGATTAATAAAGAGAGATGTTTTTAGTGTAAATAGCAGGAATAGCTACTATTTTTTTTTAAGAGAGATAGAGATTTCGCCTTCTGCTCAAATTCAGGAACATAAATATTAGGTCCACATGACAAACCTATGTAATGCACTATATAACATACACTATTCTTTTTCGTACATGGCCACCGCGCATGCGCGAACGCCAGTGGACACGTTTTTGTAACTTTTCTTTTTCAGTTTAATCATAGCTAAAGCATATTTATGCTAAAAAGAAATTTTTCGAGAATCCCCCCTCGTTTATAAAGAGGTCTTTTAATAGGCCCATTTTAATTTTTAAAGCCATTTGTTCCAGAAAGGGCATCAAAACTGATGTATAAATATTAAATGAATGTACAGCTACAATACTTCAATCATTTTACCAATTCATTCAGAAAGAGATTGACAGAATGACCAATCAATCAGCTGTTCACCACCTTGAGGGATTGGCAGCCCATGAAACAGCTGTTTAGCGAATGCCAGTGGAACACCGCTGTAGAAGTTGCACTCCCAGGCTTTATTCATCTTCCTACTTCATTGACAGAGAGAATGACCAATCAATCAGCTGTTCACCACCTTGAGGGATTGGCAGCCCCTGAAACAGCTGTTTAGCGAATGCCAGTGGAACACCGCTGTAGAAGTTGCACTCCCAGGCTTTATTCATCTTCCTACTTCATTGACAAAGAGAATGACCAATCAATCAGCTGTTCACCACCTTGAGGGATTGGCAGCCCCTGAAACAGCTGTTTAGCGAATGCCAGTGGAACACCGCTGTAGAAGTTGCACTCCCAGGCTTTATTCATCTTCCTACTTCATTAACAAAGAGAATGACCAATCAATCAGCTGTTCACCACCTTGAGGGATTGGCAGCCCCTGAAACAGCTGTTTAGCGAATGCCAGTGGAACACCGCTGTAGAAGTTGCACTCCCAGGCTTTATTCATCTTCCTACTTCATTGACAAAGAGAATGACCAATCAATCAGCTGTTCACCACCTTGAGGGATTGGCAGCCCCTGAAACAGCTGTTTAGCGAATGCCAGTGGAACACCGCTGTAGAAGTTGCACTCCCAGGCTTTATTCATCTTCCTACTTCATTGACAAAGAGAATGACCCATCAATCAGCTGTTCACCACCTTGAGGGATTGGCAGCCCCCTGAAACAGGTGTTTGGCGAATGCCAGTGGAACACCGCTGTAAAAGTTGCACTCCCAGGCTGTATGAGTTTTTGTTAGTTTAGTGAAGTCCAACTAGGAACTCCCTATTTATCTTCTGCCCCTAACGAACCAGCCTGGGTTCAATCCCATTCATATGACTTCGTTTTAAAGGCCCGAGCTCATTAAAAATACTGCAGTTGAAGTGCACTTAGAAGCAGGGATAAATTTATTTTATTTTTTAACATCGCATTAAATAGAAGAAAATATCATTATATTTGAATAAAATTATATAAACTTCTAAAGACTATTTTAATGAAAGTTCTTACTCTAACATAATAAAATGTTTATGAACAATATTTAGAACTTATATCTCTATGAGATGTCAAAGAATGTTAGGAATTCGACTAGGAGAAAACATAAACTTTTTAACGTTCTTATTAAGAAAACTTGCTGAATTGATAACTAGTTATTTTATTGCGTTACGTTTTGCATCATAAAAATTATCGCTAGTATATAATTTTGTGCAGTTTATTATACAATGGTTGAAGTTATTCATCAATTCATCAGTTATCAAAGTATAATGTTTCTTGACATTGGGGTGCTCCGGATCAGAGTCAAGGAAAACAGATAACCTAGAGATAACCCGTTATCTCTAGGTTATCAGTAACCGGAGTGTAACCAGTACAGGTTACAATTCGTTGTCAATAATAAATGGACTTTAAAATTTATTTTCCAAGAGATGTCATTTGGAAACACCCATTATATTTGCGAGCATTACTAAGAAGTGTTCTGTCTGGAGATGCTCATGGGTGAGGAGGCTGTGCAAGGGTTCGGGATATTATTACCGCGGATGCACCGTCACTAGGTATAGCGTAAACTCTATGGGGGAGAAGTTGAAATGAACCGCAATTAAAATGGCGATTTTGTCCATCACAGCGTAAACTCTATGAGGGACAGTTTATTTCCTAGTTATTCAAGGACTGCCATCATAGTTGAAATTAACCTCAATTAAAAATAATACTATGAAATAGATACAGCACGGTAACAGCTGTTCTGTTATCGTCCTAGCAACGCATCCTGCCTTGGCGAGCATGCTCTCGTTGAAACTAAAAATTCACACTCCTCTGAAAGTTCTTTTGAATATTAAAAACCCTTTCTTAGTGAGTGTTTAAAAAGGGAGTGTCCATGCAAATTTTCAAATTTTTCTGTCGAGTGGTTTGAGCTGGGCGATGACAGATCAGTGAATGAGTGAGTGGTATTTGACAAATATATAGTAGATATCACATAAACATTGTATTCGGACTTTTCTGAATGACACAAGGTTGAAGAAACCCGCTAAGATGATGCAGTTCCTGCGAGTCGGACTTTTTCAATTATTTATTCTTGTTACCTCTTCCTAAACCTCCCAGCAGGCGCGCTGGAAGAAAGTAAACACCTTCCCGTCGATAGCTAATCTATGTAAACACCTGTTGCAGATGACCTGAGATGCAGCTGCGTGGAGTTGGTGCTTCCAGCGGAACACGCCGCACTCTCCGGAGACCTGGAAGTCCACGTGGTAGGTGGTACTCCAGGTCTTCGAGGAGTGGTTATCCTGCTGGAAGGTGGTTCTACTCTGGGGAGTTTACCCTTCACATGGACGAACTCATCTACTGCCATCAGCTTCAGGTTTCCTTGTGGACTCATCACGAAGGGAGGGAGGTTCAGGGTCAGTCTTCGATTGGAGTCCGATCAGGAAGCTGTACATGTAAGCAGAAAATATCATAATATTACATATAATACTACAACTATAAAAATATATATAAATAAATTTTATTAGTGTAAGGCCCAATATTCCCTTGGCTTTGTTAAGTGAATAAGGATGAGATAAAAGGTTTGCTGTCCATCTCTAGAGATGTGAGAACAACGAATCCGCAATCGTTGCGTCTGGATTTTTGGAACAGCAAGTGGCTGATTCGTAAGATTCCCGGAAGATTTAAGACCTGACAAAAGTTTCTCGCCCAGCCACCTGCTAAAGCAGGAGTGGGGTAAAAAGGGTATAAAAAGAGCTGGCTTACGTCAGACGGGGCAGAGTCCACGCCCGTTCCTGAGATCTTGGCCGAAATGGCGATGAGAGGTAGGTCAGCTCCAAATATTCTCTAATCTCCCCCAAAGGGAATATTTGATAACTCTATCTAGCTGTCTCTCTCTCACTCAACCTTTTCTCTCATCTTAGCGATGGTTTATGATATTTGTGTATGTAACCTCAGTGTAAATTATAGTTTTCAAAGGAATTTCCGCTTCTCTAAAATATCTCCTTATTATCTAGTAAATGTAAAAAATAAAATAAGACAGTAAATACACAAAATAAAAAGTAAGTAAGTAAAATAAACAACACAAAAGAAAAATAAATAAAAGAACACATATTCTATTTATTGTACATCAACATAATGTTAAGCTCTTATAATAACCCTTTGTAATATTAAGGTTCATCATCAGAAATCTACATAATTAAAATAAAATATAAGTAATAATATAGTTAAATAATAATTAAAATTATTATATTTACAATATAAATTATTATAATTACAGCAATCGTTTATATTTCTAATGTATTTGTTCAATAATTTATAAATAATAATATGTTTATACTTATATTTTATTTTATAATAACTTTATAAAATAAAAAAGAAGTAAAATATAATCAACAGTCGTGTAGTACTGGCTCGAAACAGAATTAGCCACACCAGACGAACACACAAGAATATCTCATGAAAGGAATTTACAAACAATTTTCTAATACAGACATTACAAACTAAATATCCCACAGAATTAATTACAGAACTCTGAAGTGTACAATCACATTTGAACACATTTTCTGAATAACCCATGGCGTTCAAGCACACTACAGGCTATATACATACATACTACAGGCTATATACATACATACAACAGGCTATATACATACATACTACAGGCAATATACATACATACAACAGGCTATATACATACATACTACAGGCTATATACATACTACAGGCTATATACATACATACTACAGGCTATATACATACATACTACAGGCTATATACATACATACTACAGGCTATATACATACATAC